>JANTOP010036816.1:0-11049 GCA_027564815.1 Symmerus nobilis | reverse complement strand
ATGAGCTAAAAATCAAAATAATTAATTTTTAAAATAATAATTAAAAATTAATTAACCTAATGAACGTCAAAAATGTGTGTGTTTTTTGAAATAAAATATTAATTTAATTTATTTTACTTTTTTTGATTTTTATTTTCTATTTTTCAATTTTGCTCCATTTTATTATTTTTTGTCCCGATTTTGTAGATTAAAAACTCCTTTTGTTTTGGCATCCATGATTTTTCATAGTTTTGAACTTGAACTTTTCCATTTTACTCAAGAATTGTCAAAAGTATAGCGGAAAATTATAAATAAAACGACAAGTTTTTTATAAAATATTTATTTAATTTTACAAAATTTCAAATTTATTATTTATTTTAAATTAATTTTGAAGAGAAGGTACATAAAAAAATGAACCTACCCTTTTTAATGGGAGATTATCGGAAATTATCCTCAAACAAATGATCGGTAGATTTGAAAAACTTCTGCTAGGGAATGAGTATGCTGTGGGCATATTCCTAAATATTGAACGAAATTTTGATGGTTATTTTGGAATCATTAGAAAATTTACCAACATTCTACAGCATAATTATAATAACGTAAACGCTCGCCCGTCCAAGAGCGGCCAAAAATCAATGAAGTCACAAAATCATTAATCTTTTTCTGGCTCTTTTTGAACTTCCATCCCATAGACATGAAGGAAGGGTTAGGGAAATTCCGAAAAATTAATTAGAATTAAAAAAAAAATGTAAAGAAAGTCGAGACAAAGATAAAAAAGGTAAAAGAGTGGAAAAAGACTTGAAATTAGCACTATTTCCCAAAAATTTCTTATATCTAGCGAAAAATTAGGGATTCGTTTGGCAAATTTACGGACAGTTTGGGTAAAATCGAAGTAGAGTAAAAAATAATCAGGACGTTAGATGGAAAAATTAGCAAGAATTCAAGGAAAACAGGCCCCCTAAACTCAGTGAACGTAGAGAAAAATCAGAATTAAGTTAGGAAGTGATTATGAAAATGTCGACCGTCATCGTAAGCCATTTAGGGATTTCCCATTTTTTTAATTTTCATCGAATTTTTTAGATTGATTTTTTTGCTCCAATTTCCCAACATTTTCTCAGCTCTCCCTGACCTTATTCTCATAAAGTCATTTATTCTGAGCCTTTTGAACCATTTTTCGTTATATTCGGCCTTCGGCTTTACCTCTAACAATTTTGATCAATTATTCGAAAATTTTCAGAATTCCTCGTACTTCTCAACACTTCTATTAGCCTTTTTTCAAATTTCTAGGCTCTATTCGACATATTTCGGATTTTTCTAATTTTACTAGATTTTGCTCAATTTTCCCAGAATTTTTTCTGAACTTTGCCGAATTTTCCCCGACCTTCTCCAGAAATATATGGAAGATATCTCCAGAATTTTTTATTTCGAAACTCTGAAATCAGTTTTCAATTTAACTCATCTGCTCATCAGGAAAAATAAGCCTAGTCAAATTAGGGAACCGCTTCTTAGCCAAACCGGAACCGAGAACTTGGAAAGTTATCAATGTCCCCAAGTAAAGCTCGCAATTGGCACAAATAATTTTTTATCTCAAAACCCTAAAATTAGGTTAATAATTGAGGTCATGGGTTATCCGTGATAAATAAAGAAAGTTCCAAAAGCTCATCGAGAGCTTTTAATTAAAATATTATTTTATTCATTATCAAATATATTTTATCTCCCGATCAATAAACTTAAATGAAATCGGAAACTTTCGTTTAAAAGCTCTGTGGAAAATTAAAATCCCAACAAAAGCTTTAATGAATAGAATTGAACTGAATTAAATTGAAGGCAAATTATTATGGAAGAATTCATTGTCTTTGTATGCCAGTGGCGTGCGGTCAACATCTCCGTAAGGTGTGCAGAATTTTATGACCCCTTACCATTTGCGTTTGCTTTATTCAAGAGAGCATTACTCACTGCTATCAAAAATATCAAAAATTCGTAAGAACTCGCACCGAGAAATTTGAATATCGGACATCGAGACATTTGATTCGAACTTCTTCGGTTATTTTCTTCGGATCCAAATAAATGTAATGATGCAGGAAGTTTATAAATTAGTTCATAAAAAATACAAAAATATCAAAACTAAACTTTTCGTACAAAAGCTCCGTACAAACTTAAAAGCTCCCAGAAAGCTTTATTTTCTGAACCTCATTTTATATATTCTAAATTCAATTTTCTACCCAAAATACGTTCCTTTAACAAAATTTCAGAGCTTCAAAAATCTCGAAAGCTCATTGAAAGCTTAAAATTAAAATGTCTTTTAATATAATTTGGAATCAAACTTTTATCTGAATCATTAAATTTAAATGAAATATGGAATTTTCGCAGAAAACTTGTCCAATCTATTAAAACCGCATCGAAAGCTCTAAGCTCCAAACTTAAGTTTTTACATATAAAAATTTCTTTTCTATTCAGATAACGATCCTTTATCGAAATTTTAATTTTTTCCAAAATAAAGCTTTAAAAATCTCGAAAGCTTTTGAAAGCTTAAAATTAAAATGTCATTTTATATAGTTTGGAATCGAATTTTTATTTCATTTATTAAATTTCGATAAAAAGTTAAAAACTCTCTCTTTCCGCTGTAAGCTCAGAGAAGGCTAAAAGGTATAAAAATAGGAAGAAGTCGATATTATGAAAAGTAGGGAAAAATTCGGATAAATTGGGTAAGATGCGGCAAATGTCAGGAGAAAATTGGAATTGGGAAAATGTCAGGAAAATTTCGGCAAAATTCTAATCGAAATAGGCGAAAATTGGAGTTAAGGCAATTTCTAGGCAAATTCAAATTAATTATAGAAGGAAGGAGACAAGTAGGGACTAAGTCATGCCTCTAAATTCCTAACCTTTTTACAGCTTTTGACTGTTTTAACAAAAGACATAATATTTAAAAAAAATTTGAAATAATGCATTAGACTGCACGCCACTGGGCAGTTCCCGTTTCCATAGATTTTCTTCAAAAATTTACCTTTTTTTTCAAAATTATGATTTTTACAATCTAATTCGTTTAAAACGTGAAACGTTTTCAAATTTATTTTATTTTACCCAAAATATAATTTGAATTTTAATGACAGTTTCGTTGAAAATTTTAATTTCATGACTTTTGGAAAAATTCAACTGAATATTTGCCAATAATTTTCTTTGAAATTTGAAGAATTTAAAAACGCAAATTTGTTCGCAAATTAACAATGAAGAATGTAATTTCCAGAAATTTTCAAAATGTTAAGCCCCGAATTTTGACATCGGAAAATGGGGTACATTTCAAGCAAATATGCGTAGAGCATTTCAAACAATATATTGGTCAGGTGTGCTCTGCGCCACCTTTCTTGAAAAATTCATTTATCGGCCTGAAATTTCAATGAGCTTTCGAGATTGTTGAAGCTTTTTTAGGGAAAATTTGAAATTTTGTTAAAGGATTGGTATTTGGATAGGAAATAGATTTTAAAACGTAAAAAATAAAGCCTAGAAAATAAAGCTTTATGGGAGCTTTTAAGTTTTTACAGAGCTTTTCCACAAAATGTTTAGTATTAATATTTCTGTAATTTTCCTCAACTAATTTTTAAATTTCCTGCATCATAAAATTTTTTGGATCCGAAGAAAATTATCGGAAAATCCGGATCAAATGTCGCGAAGTCCATAATTCATATTTTTTGCTTCGAGCGAATTATAAATTTTTTATTTTTCTTAGGTACATTTCAACTTTTTCGAAATATTTAATTTTTGTATTTTTACCTAACTGTCAAAGCAACTTTGTTAAGCACATGGCATATTGGACACGTTTCAATGGGGCACGTTTTGGGCATGGTTCGCCATAATCTTCATTTTGGAGAAGAAAATGGGGGACTGTGTTGGTGTTATCATCACTTTGATTTATTTTGATAGAAATTTTGCAAAAAATCTCGATTATCGTGGTAGCGACCCCTAAAACATTTTTTAAAAATTTAAAATTTTTATGGAAGCCTCTTTTCATATCATCGAACGAATAATTAGGGTGCCCCGCCCGCTAAACTTTAAAAGTTAATTTAAGGGCCACCCATGGGATATCCTCTTTTCTTGATTGAAATTCCCTAGTCCGTTAAATAATAAATTTTGAACAGACTGTTGCTACATATGGAAATAAACCGGATAAATGGTGAAACAGGAATTAGAAACATTTAAAATAATTGCAATGCTAAAAAGGATTACCGTCAAGGCTTAATTTGATTTGGGAGGAAAAAATCGAATTTTTTCCAGAAAATTGTAGGATTTTATTAATCATCTATAAAATTCGAGAAAAAGAATTGTTTTCCCTTATATTTTCATGAAAAGTCCCGGGGGAAAATTAATAATCTAACTTTTAATGTTAATGTTACGCCATTCATGGGTTAAAATATGTATAAAAACGGGGCAATAGAGACCGTCTCGTCTATAAAACCGTTTTAATGATTTATATTCTACAAAATTATTTATTTTAATTCTATTGTTAGGGATTTTGTGGAAAGTAGAGTAATTTTTTTTTTTTTTGGAAAATTAAGAGGGAATGAAAATAAAGGATTAAACCTTTGTATTTCAGAATTATTGTCTTTTTTTCCAAAAATTTGTTAAAATTGTAGAGAAATGGTTTATACGCGTTACTCTATATTTTCCACCTCATTATATGGCATTTAAAAATATTTTTAACCCCTTCTATTCTTAATATCCTAACCCCTAGGGCCCCACCGAATGTCGAACAAAAACATCTGCACCGTCATCATTATGTATATTATTTAATATAAAAAGTACAGAGTGCGCATTATAGAATACGCCGCCATATAGTTTCATGTATTAGGCGAGATAGATAAAAAGGAGCATGTGCCAAAAATTGTGTCTATTATTCAATTTTATTTTATATTTCGTAAAATTTCTCTAAAAAAAAATTTATTTTTATTCCATAAATAAATAAAAGCAAATCGATTTGAAAAGGGAAAGAGTTATAAAAATTGATAAATAACTTGTTTCGATTTCTTTACAACCTGGTTTTTTCCCACTTAATTCCTTTCAATAGAGGGAAAAAAATTATTTTTGTTATAAGGTAATAAACCATACGTACGTTACGTACATATAGTAAGTACCTTATCTGTCAAATAATTTTTTTGTTTGGGCGCGTGTAATAGCATTAATCCCCTTACAGCTGCGCAATTTATAATTTTTTTTTTTTTTTACAAATTTTAGGAAATTTTAAATATAATATCGAAAAAAATGGGGTAAACTATCGTAAAATTGTATAGATTTTAGAATAGAAAATAAGGTAAATAAATATTAAATCGATTTTATTGTGTATGGGATGTAAAATTGGGTATAAAACATACATTGACATGTGTCAGATACTATTAAAGCGGGATAGGAATTAAATTTGTAGCTATTTTTTTTTTTATTTTACTTTTAAGTGAAAAGATAGAGAAAAAATTGGATAAACAGAACAACTAGCATGTAATTAATGGATTATGACCCCGCGTCATAGGGTTTTTATTGTATAAATAAGGATTTTTTTATATTTTTATATTTTTTATATTTTTTTTTTTTAAATGAACGCTTTCTTTATTTTATTTTATTTATTATTTATCAACATTTACTGAAGTCATTAATGAAATACAATTTTTTATGAAATTTAATGATGAATTGTTTATTTTTTATTCAATTTTTCCCTTTATACCCGATGGTCTTACCATTAAGCGTCACAATTTCCTCCATTTGTTGCAAAAATAGTCAAATTTGACTAATTAAATTTATTTGATCTTACATCTTCTCATATTTAATCTCTAATCTGGGGAAAAATTTTAATGGGTGTTGGTTTTTGTCGGCCACTGTAAAATTTTGATTTTGCTCCTAATAGCCTAAAAATCAGTTTCTATAAATAAAAATTAAATTCTAGTAAATTTTTCTGAACCCTGTTTGACATGCCTAATTTTGCTACCAAGCAAGGGGCATCCAAAAATTCTACCAAAATTTGGAAAACTCGGAGAGTCGAGAAAATGTAGGAAATGTCGAGAAAAGTCGATTAACAGCAGGAAAAAAATATGAAAGTAAGGGTAGATAGAAAAATGAGATTTGGAAAAGTCTGGAAAAGTCTATAATCATTTTTCTACTTTTCCAATTGTCCTTTACTTCACCGATTTTTGCAGACTTAACCGGGGGTTTTTCTCGACTTTTTACCAACTTTCTCTTAACTTCTCTGAGTTTGACTTAATTTTTCCAAATTAAATGGAATTTTGGGACTTCATCCAGTTTCCCGATATGTTTTTCACCTCCCTAGACGTTTGTCCGATATTTCCTGACTAATTTTCCGAGTTTTCCACATACTACCCCGTTTCTTTCCTTTTAAACTCTTTCCCATATTTTTCTCTCACTTCTTCAGAATTTTTCCCTAGTTTGCTTTACAATTTCCCGACTTTCTTAATATTTCCTCATTCTTCTTCTTCTTTTCAACATCGCATACTTCTCTTCAACTTCTGTCTTTTTTCCCGATTTTTCGCTCGCTTTCTGGATTTATCCGGACTGTTTCTATTATTCTATCAACTTTTATGAATTTTTCTCAACTGATTCCTGATATTTCGCTATATGTTTCCTATAGTCTCCCAACTTTTCCGAATTTCAAGACGAGGTTTTGTTAGAAAACCTAACTGTAGTTTCATAAAGGATGAAAGGGAACTCCGAGAGCTCATCTTTGAGACTCCTTTCCCTGATTATGAACAGGATGCATGTAATGCCCAATTTTCCCTGCTATTACAATCCTGGACTAAAGGATCGTTTTCTGCATTTTTTATCATGGTATTTGGGTAGTTGGGTATCTGTTACATTGAAACTCAAATTAGCGGGCAGGGGTGAAGAATGCGGTATTGATATCCAACAGTATAAACGAATTAATTTATTAAGACATCGAAGTTTGATAGTTTTCTTGGTAAAATTAAGGGTAGTATCTTAGGATGGATTAATACATAAAAGAGAGAATATACAAAGATAACTCAGAATATAATAAGCAAACTCAGGCTAATAACCTCATTAAATTTAACTCGAAAGAGTGGGCTAAGGAGGTGTTTTATCACAGTTCCTTACTCACTCTTTTTAGGTTTTGAAATTAGGAGGTGAAGATATCTGACCATACACGCTATGTATCCCATACCTTAATAAAGTACCATTCCTACCCTGTATTTTAGATAGTAGCGAATCGAGTACTTCCACTCATGACCATATCCCTTTACAGTCGGAAATAATTTTTCCCTAATTTTGCAATCTTTGGAGTATCTTAGACAATAGACAATTTACAAGTTATTAATTAAGAGGATTGAAGGGAACCCATTTCCATAAGAGATCTCAACACATCTCAAAACCTATAAATTGACATGTCAGAAACGATCTTATTTTTCGACCATATCTTTTTTAGGGTGCCCTTTGATATGTCTTACATACGTTTTCTGGTATCGAGATGTCTAAAAAGCATCTTTATGAAGTGATAGACAGTCATATAAGGTCATGAACAAATTTATTTTTCTAGAAAACGTCCCAGATTCTCCAGAAAATATATGGACAGAGATTACAGGAACATCTATATTTTTACAGCCCTTCCCGATATCTCTAAATTTTTAAGACGTCCTTATTTTAGATAGATGTTCTATTGTATAATTCTCGATTTTTTTAAAATTTTCCGATTTAATTTAATGATTTTAAATAAATGAGCAAAAAATCTGCAATTGACCTGAAGAATGTACGATAAAATCCAACATTTTCCAAGCTCATAACTGGCTTAAAAAATTTTTTTTCCCAAAACCCTGAAATTACTTTTCGACATAACTCATCTGTCCAGGAAAAAAATTCCGACTTAATAAAGGGAATTTTTTTAGATAGAATGTTCAATTCAAAAATAGTGGTCAAAAGCAAAGAAATTAATTGAAAAATTTTTAAGAAAATTACCCCATTTCGATGCTCATAACTGGCTCAAATTTTTTTTATTTCAAAATCTTGAAATTACACTTTTCAACTTACCTCATAGTCTATGCAGGAAAAAAATTTCAACCGAATCTAGTGATTTTTTTTCAATTCAAAAATGAAGATCTAAATGAATGAGCTAAAATTAATTGAAAAATATTAAAGACAATCGACCATTTTCGAAGCTCATAAATCGGTTCAATAAATTTTCCATTTCAAAATTCTGAAACTACTTTTTGACTTACCTCATAATTTATCTAGAAAAATAATTTTAGTTAAATAAAAATTAATTTGTCTGAATTAAAAATTTATTTTAAAATTTATGGTTAAAATAAGTAACAACAGTTAACTGAAGAATGTAAGAGAAAATCAACCCTTTTTCCAAGCTCAAAACTGGCTCAAAAAATTTGTTATTTGAAAATCTTCATACTAGTTTTCAACTTACCTCATAATCTATCCAAAAAAATTTTTTTAGTTAAATCCAACTATTTTTTTTTTTATTAAATATTCAATTCAAAAATAATGATCAAATAATGAGCAATAAATCCCCAATCCACCAATTTACCAAGCTCATAACTAATTTTAAAAATTTTGCATATTCAAATCATTCAAACTACTTCTCGACTTACTTAATAATGTATCCAGGAAATATATAATATATTTTATAGGATTCGGCAAAAGTAATGATTAAATGAAATTACTAAGAAATGACTTTCTTACATGGCCACGTCCTCCAAACAACCGTTTAGGCTCGGATCAAGAGCCCGCAAATTCTTGCGGCCCGTGAAAATGTGAAAATAGGTATCCATACGTATAAAATTATGTCCCAAGCCGAAAGCTTCCTTTGAGCTTTTAAGCTTTTGTGGAGCTTTTGAAGGAATAATTCAGTATTGATTAGAATATAAATAGAATTATTCGGACTAAAATTAGATTATAAAACGTATGAAATTTTTTCTAAAACTTGAAGCTTTTATTAAGCTTTTTTGTTTATGCCGAGCTTTTACCCTAACAATTTGAGTTTTGTTGGAGTTAAATTTATATTTATTTGGATAAAAATTTGGTTTCAATACGAATAAAATTACATTCCAAAGTTAAAGCCTGCATTGAGCTTTAAAAGTTTTGTGGAACTTTCGTAGTAAAACTTCAAATTTGATTATTATTTAATTATACAGATTAAAATTAGATTTCAAAATGTATAAAATTTGACTCAAAACTTAAAGCTTCACTGCAGAGCTTCTGTACAAAAGTTTCGGATTTCATGTAATAACTTACCAAGACCAAGAGCCCCTATCCTCCAAGAGATAAGAAGAGATTTTCCCTGAATATTACGAATATTTACGATATTCCTTGACCCTTTTCTAGGTTCTAAGGGATTTGATAGAAAATTTACCAGGTGGGGATTTTAAATATATGTTCAACGTTCACATTCCATAGCTAAGGTTGCTAAATTTTTTTCCCGGGCTTTAGGGGATATATTTTTTTTTAACCATAAATTGTCGCCTATTATTTCTTGGAGAGAACTTTATCCCAGGAAATTTTAGTAATAATTTTTCGGGATATTTTGGGACTAATTTTCTTTTGGGATATTTTTTATTTATGAAGAGTAGGTACTTTTCTTGTATAGGTACTATAAACTAAAATTTAGAGATAAATCCCAGGATTTAAAAACAATATCTAAGCTCTCACGAAAGATATCGAATCGAATTACTCAAAATTAACTCGAGAACCGTTGGTCATATAAGTATAAGTCATATAATGATCTTGATAGGAAATTTAATAATCTACCAAATTGCTAATATGTATTTTTATCGTAGGAGTCAATGTAACTTATTGAGGAGACTCCATGACCTCTCTTCCAAAATATTTTTTAAAATGAGAAATATGCCAGCTCTTTAAAATTAAACGGAATCGTCTACCGATTTCGTTGGTTGAATTAATCCAACCAATAAAGATTGAACTATTTCCACCCAACAAACTTTTCTTTTTTTTAGTATAATTACCACCCAATCCCATAAAAGATTAATAATTCATGAAGAAGTATGTCCCAATCCCAAAACTACATTTTGGACATTATAATTTTCGGTTTCGATAGGACTTGGGGGGTTAGGGATTGGGTGGCTAATTATTTTTCAAACCAATCAAAATAATGAAACATCCAAAATAACCAATTTTTCATTTAATTACATGAAATATTTATTATTTAAAAAAAAAAGCCTGGAGACCATGAAAATTTATCTGATTTTGATGATAAGTAAATTTCATGTGAGAGTACCTCAATATATAATATTAATTTTTCAGGTGGTTTTTTTTTTTACTATTTTTCATTATAATTTTTTTTGATTAAATGGTTTGATAAGAAAATTATTTTGAATATAAATATATGAAAATTCATGAGGAAATGGGTATTGTAATCCCTGACATTTGAGAGGCCTCCCCCAGAATAAAAACACGTCAATGGCGTTTAAATATTCTTAATAATGTAAAATGACAATTTTTATTCATAATTCTTTGGTATTTTTACCATTTACCCAAATTTACCCATACGGTGGTTTTGGTTGGGGTTTTGGGTGGTTTTTTTTTTCGGTTGTGTTATCTACATTATTAGTCGAAAAAAAAATTGTTGTTTATGTTACTAATTTTTCCATTTTTTGTTTTGTTATTAAAAAATCAATATCCTCGATTTTTTTTTATTTAAAAAAGATATAAAAATATTTTGTATTAATTCTTTTTAATAAATTATTATCTATGATATTTTACCTGGGGGGATGGTTGATTTTTATAGGTGGCCGATACCGATAGCGTTCCTGTAATCATATTGGAAAGGAGAAAATTCAATGTCATGCCAAAAATATATTTTAATTTAATTAATTAATTTCATTCCTAAAAAAAAAATAAATTGTCTGAAAGAAAAACCTACACACATAAGGAAACAACAAAAAAAACTTATAAATTTAAGAGCATAAAATCAAAAAAATTCAAAAAATTTAAGGAAATTAAATATTGTTAATTTATATGGGGAAAAAATTAAAACAAAAATAATTAAAAAATTATATATTCATATACATAGTAATTTATAATTTAATAAAAAATTAT
>JANTOP010036805.1:0-11049 GCA_027564815.1 Symmerus nobilis | reverse complement strand
TTCTGTACAGAAAAAATAAAAACTCAATTTTGACATCGGTGAAGATTTGGTACCATTTCCTGTGGACGGTCACATATAAGTTAGTATGTATATTTATTAGCACAGAATATCCAAACACTTTTTACGCTGATGACTATATTTTGAGAGTAATAGGAAAAGTATCGCTTGATTTTTGACTGCGATTTAATAAATAAAGAACAGAAAATAAACGAATGCAATTAAAATATTTTTAGAAACAAGTTCCATTTAAAATGTGTGGCGGCTGTAGCGGTCAAACAATATACTACTAAGGTGCTTAGTTCTAAAACGGCTAATATTAAAAATTCTTGGCTGTGTTACGACAGCACGTTAGCACATCCTTTAAACTCGATTCTGCCGGCCACTATAGACAGTTTGGTCATAATCTAAATAATCTTAATAATAAGTTCTGAATACCCCCTGAATATTCTGAATGGGGAAAAACCACTCCTGTCATGATCTGATTAGTGCTAATTCATTGATATTTTATTATCTGTTCTCTATATGTCTCTCGTACGATTCCGATGAAATGTATTGTACATCCATATATACATACAAATATAACATATTTTACTGCAGCACTTACCCCTAGTACAACCTCATACTACCACTAATATTGATAATGTCATACAATCTTCAGACTGAAGTGAACGATAATGATAGAACTGTGAAAGGAGAGGATTGTTCTTCATTTTCTCATTTTCAATCAAAATTAACCAACTATAGGACGGTTTATTGACTGTAATTGAATAAAAATAGTAATTGGAAGCAGACACATATAGAAAACCGAATAAATTTGGAAACTAAACGATAGATTCTTTATGCCCTGAGATAATCATAATGGTTTCCTTATTGTGTAGTACCTTAATTTCTGTTAAGTAGACTGTTTGGGCGCTACGAAGAGAATCTCACATTTTTATATAGAACGATAAAAAATAACTCGTAATAAGAATATAAAACTATATTATCACAAGCTTAAACAATAAAGATGAAAACACTTAAAATTTCTTTTCATAGTCCACTTAAAATTTTTATACATAAATTTCGGGCATAAAAACTTTAAAAATGTCATAACAATTAAAGTTTAAAAATTCTTTTATAAATGAAAAACGTATAAAAATAATTTAAAATACAAACACATCAACGCAAAAATTAACAATTTAAGAAAATTAAATATAATAATGTTTAAAGCCTGTGTATTATGAGACATTAAAGATATTATTTTTAAGACGGCAATTTATCATTTTATTAACCATTTATTATTTTCCATGTAATAAATTCACCTGGACTTTGGTTGGCACGAAATCTGATCGTCTTACACTTGCGCTTTACATCGAAAACAAGATTTTCTTTTGAAAAAATTTAAAAAAGAACCAGAAGTTTTCTTCTGGATTTTCATTCTTCGTAGCTATCTTTTTATTATTTTCATATACTTCAACCGTAAAATAATTAATTCTTAACACGTCACATTTAATTGCATCGTAAACATCTTATATTATTTATGATACCAATTACCTGTACATTTTATACATTAGTTACGAGATTGGGTACAATACACATGTTGGTTATATATGAGACAGCTCTTTTCTTCCACCAGATTGCTTTGAATTCATAAACTAAATAACGTTCGAGTATTATTAATGGTAGACCAACATATATATTAACAACAAAATATAAGTTGCTGTTTCTACACAGGCAAACATATAATCTTTAAGATTAGTAATTTTTTATCACGATAAATATCTACTGAACAAGTCCAGTTCAAAGATTATCGATAAAGATATTGTATATTTACAGATGAAGTTGATGATTATATAGTTGGATAGATGGGATTATCTTTTCGGGGTGTGTACGGATCGTTTCAAGTAGTCATCGGAGATCGTAACAAATATTATTTATTCGCAATGGTTAGTTATGTGCAAGTAAACCATGGACATAATTAAATCAGTTCCTATTCAGATTTAATAAAGCATTAGAGGTTAAGTTGAATTACAATATAATTTGAACGATTGCTTTAAAAGTAAAGTAAAGGAATAAATCAATTTGTTCGAAAGATAGTTCATTGAGGCAAGATTCCCTGAATAGCGTGGTAAATTATATATCCAAAAAAAATAATGTCGGCGCCCTAGCGCTGAGCCGCCCAAGAAGATCCGATAGTGTTGCTGTCGGGATGGAATTGAGTAGAAGGAATTTCGGAGGTACATGGGGTAGTAACAGGGGCTCATGTGTTTCTGAATAACTATATGTATTTTATAGATTCAGGGAATTCTCCTATCTGCTAAATATCTGCTAAATTTAGCACTGAATTATGGCTATTTAAAGATTGCCATTGACTCCCACTCCCAATAACATTATTTAAATAGGCATTATTCAGGGAAAGCCGTTGAATTACAAAAGCTATTGTATTCGCTGTTTTGAAAATCCGTTTAAATGAGATCGATCCCACGTACTTTTGAAAATTTTGAGGCCCCCTCTCCCCTTACTCCCCGTACGACCCGTAGGTGTTTAATGAATTAAATGATAGATTTTCGGATCCCATTGATCCTATAAAAATATTAACTGTTTTTTTCCAACATATATGTGATGTATATAATTATGTGATGTATAAACTCTTTTTAAAATTAGGTAATTTTCTATAAAATTAGAATTAAGTTAGTTTAAATTCGACACCTTAAATAGTAATAAAGTTAAGTTTTCTTCAATAATCCCTTAAATAAGTGAATATTATGTTAGACAAGCGAGGTATAAAAAAAATTATATCTCAAACACCACCTGGTCTGCCAACGTGAATTTTTAATATGATAAGTATTAGGATTAGAGCTGTGGAATTAAAATATTTTTTGGCTGAGATCTCTCTATCGGAGGGGGTGATAATTGAAAAAACTGAAAACCCTGATATTTTTTTACAAATTTTTTTAATAATATTTCCAAAATGTTCCATTCAATACCGTTCATTTGATATATCACACAAGAAAATCTAATAATCGATTTAGAAGTTATCAGCGTTGGAACAATAGACCCAAATCCGCAAATTAGCAAAAATACCACACTTTAAGGTATCCTGTATTTGTAAATTTGAGTCCAACGGCCAAACAAAAAAAAAGGATAAAATATTTTATCAACCTTTATCAAATTGTAAGACTTTTATAAAAATCTAAGTGGGTTAGGACCAGAGGGTGTAAGTTTGGCATAGAATGGCACTATAATATATCATTATAACTAATAGCACGTTTAATTACTCTATGCTTTTATGGATTTTCTATCTGACTTAATGTATTTCTAATAATTCTGAAAAAGAAAACATATGCATAATGCAAAATAGGCGGCATGGCATTGAAATTTCGCTTAATTTTTATAATAGAAGGAACTCTTTCATTTCCCTTATATTAAGAGGCCAAATAAAAATTTAAATTGATCGATAATTCGATCGAAAAAATCAAATTTTATTTTAACAAATAATATGTTATTATATAAAAATAATAATCACTAATACACGCTTGGGTAAAACATACAATTTTGATAAATTTTTTCCCCGTCTATTTTCCAATAAAAGCTAAATATTTTGTCTGCCATTATGTCGAGCATAATGTATATAATTTTAATTTTAATTTCCATACCAATTCAATATTGATCGAAAAAATTATCCATTCCCAAAAATGATTACCTCAACCGAAATAGCAATTTTCAATGGATTATAAATTATATGTTTTGTCGAAACACCCTAATTAGCTTGACTTTTATATTCATTCATTCGTGTTCGTTCATTCAAATAAAATGTTTTGGCTGAGCTTTAATACTATATTATTAATGAATATAAATATAAAGTCGTTTTTAATTAAATAAGCTATAAATACCCATGGACATATACTTCATGTATATTTTTTTTTCATTTTTCAAAAATATTATAGTAATTTCTGGAAAATTAACATTATTATTATTAGACCTTAATTTGACTAATGAATTTCCATAAAATATTAATCTGTTATAATAAGTATATACTCAAATATTGTGTATAATTGATAAAATTTTAATTATACTCGAACACTACATGGTTATTAATATACAACAATTACTTTCTAATTACAATAATAATTACAAATTAATTTTTACAAATTAATCGATAATTATATTATTATGATTTATTTTTAATTAGCGTTAATTATTTTATTTGAGCTCATATAATAATTTATGTTTAATAAATGGGGCTTTAAATAAATACATAATTGTAAATAATATACATAAAATACATGTAATAACTACTTATATTTAACTATTTGTTTTCTAGATTTATATTCAAACTATGTGGAACCACAAATTAGGTTCAATAACTAATCTTATATGATATGGTCAGTAATTATTCCAACCCAGAAACTGGAAATGAAAAAGAAACTGGGTTTAAACCAAAAATCCTTCAGAAAAATAACTCGAATTTCTAGAATACATTTTTTTCGTTTGGCGTATATAAAATGTAGAATTTCGATTTAAAAGATTCTCGCAATCTAATCTCTTACCTAATTCTTTACCATATTTTTAACAACCTTTTTGAATTATTATTGAATAGAATTTTCATGTAAGGAAAATCATTGAAAATCAGTTGAAAGTTATTATAATAAATATAGGCTAGGCATGTCATTTTATAATCTGATCCCATATAAAAAATTAATTGTTTTCGAAATGCAATTTGAATCCCATTGATATTGTTAATCATGTTTTTCTTAAGTTCAAGCAAATAGTATTAGTGTCCAAGGGACTTGTAAAATACAAATTTTAATTTCCCGCCTTTTTGACGCACAATAATTGCCTATCTATTAACATAAAAGGTGTCGTCTGTACAGATTTATTTTAATCCCCCATGACAATATAAAGAACTACTTGTATTTAGCGAGCGAGCAAGGAAAGTCGTCTCTTTTTATGAATACAAAAATAATATAGAAAAATAAAACATAATCACTTTGAAATTCGATATTATATTGTTAAACCATTCATATTTCATGGATTTACAGCCGTGATAAAAGAAATAATATATTCTCAGTTTTATTTTATAAATGGTGTATTAAAAAATCTTAACCATTCAGGACTTCTATATTACATTTCCAATAAATCTATCGCCCCGACCGTAATATACTACATACTTATATAAAACTTATTCTGTGTTTATTTTTCGATTTGAAAAAGAAAAATAATGTGATTTTCATATGTACATATTTTATTATTGAATTCTGTAAAATTTTGGCATAGCTTAACCATTGTTTTTCTACGGCGAGTGGGCTGAATGAAAAAAAATGAAAAAAATCGAAGTTAGAACCCAAAATCGACAGAATAATCAATTTTCCATTTTATTTGCTTGTCGTACTTGTCGGTTGTGAATAGACTCATTTTTGATGATTTATGCCTATATTGTTTTGGCAAATTTGTAAAGAATACACTAAGAAAAAGTATCCTTAATTATAATATTCTATTGATAGTCTTTTGAAAATAATATTAATTTTTCTCGAAGAAGGAAAAACAAATTTCATAGAAGAGGATGAAGAAAAAAGACTCATTTTTAGCTCGGGAGTAGTTCTTCACGATTTGGGAAGGAAAGTATTCGTTGAACAACATTTGATTTATTTAAATTTAAATTAAATATTTTTTATTTCAGTAATCCATTTAAGTCGAATTCAAGAGAAGATATAGAAATTTAGTTATGTCTACTTGTAAAGTATGCTGTAAAAACACTGGAAAGGCAAAACTTTTCCGAATTGGCACAACAACACCATGTCTTCGCTCTATAAATAGCGTACAAATAGATGAAGCAGAAAGTTTCCAATATCTTGGAAGCCATATTACAAGAGACTGTGGAGCCGATGCAGATGTGCAAAATAGAATTAAAAAAGCCTGACAAGCTTTTGGTATATTGAACATCGTCTGGCGATCTTCGTATATATCAAGAAATTTGAAAATTAAAATCTAACCGTCTACAATGCTGATCTTATCTTACACCGGCGTTGAAAAATTTAGATGTCCAAGCTAAAAGATGGAAGTGGAATTGCGACGACCGATGGCAAATATTGGAACCCACATGGCTGGCATAGAAGAGGACGATCCAAAACAAAATGGCGTCGAACTGTTATCAAAGAATCCAAAGCAAAAGGAAAGTCGTGGAGCGGAATGAAGGCTTTGGCACAAAACCGATTAAGGTGGCAGAGCCTTGTTGATCCGAAGCCGAATCCTGAAAGGACAAAAAAGTAGTTGAAATTGTTTATAATACACTCATGTGTAATGTCATATAAAAAGACCTTAATAAAAATGAACTTCAAATGAATTAAAATTATTTAATTAAATTAATGGAATGAAATGGAAAATGGAAAAATTAACTCATTTTGGTACCTAAATTAAATGTTCCATAATTTCATAATTTTTCAATGAATTTTTTCCACGGCAGCTTGTTTTCTTCGTAAAAGTATCATCTCCACGTGAAAAATGATAAACTGAATATATTTTGACTTTTTCGATACATTCTCGCCGATTTAGTGAATTTTCGACTTCAATTTTGAGAGCAAAAATTGACTTTTACAGCTCTTTTATGCAATTGTGCCAAAACTACTGAGCGGATTTACAAAGTTAATGAAGACTTTGTAGGTAATTCAATTATCTTAAACTTGGTATCTTATCTAACCATATAGATCAATTCTAGCTCGGGATATGTTCAAATATGTGGGACTACCTCTGAAAAAATTTCAAAAATTTATATCGGAATTCTATCTATAGAAAAAATTTTTATTACTATTTTCATGTTTAGCAGGCTAACGTCCACACGAAAAGTATAGTGGAATATCTACGTCGCAGAGGTTTTTTTTATTTTGGCGCATAGTGTAATTAGACATAATGGCAATACATTATAATGTAATCTCTATATTCTTTAACTAGTTAACTGGGAATTTTTAAAGATAGCGAGGAATTTGAACACACATTCGTATTTATATTTTATAGTACAGCTAATATATTACATCTTTGAGCAGTAGCTTTCCAACTTTCAGTCATATTCAGTTAGATTGGCCACTATCTAATTAAATAAGTGTTTAGCTGTATCATTTTAGTGCTCATTAGCTCTTCATGCATTTCTTTGTTTAAACTATTCTTGAGAAAAGCGACTTTATATTTTAAAATCCAGCAAAGATAAATTAAAATTGAACGAAATTATTAAATTATAATTAAAATTATTAGTTAAAATTCAAATGGTTTTAAAGAAACCTTTGGGATTTTATTCTTCAATGAGCGAGCCATAGCTGAATTACTTTATTTGTATAATAAAAACAATAAATCACGATGGAGGGGTGGAAGTATCCATAGTTTATATAGATACTGCACAGCTAAAACATTCTAACCTAATGCAAGATGAGATAGATACATGACATTTTGTATACGGATTTGCGTTTTGCCTCAATTGACAGGAAAACTTCAATAGCTTGAAATTTCTATGAAGCCGCTTTAATAGAGGTCTAGATTGTTCAGTTCCCTCTCAGTTCGATAGAATTCGTTGGATTTTATGTCTTAAGTCTTGGGTTTTGGGTTTTGGGTCACTAGACACGAATCAGAAGTTAGAATGTTTTAAAATTTTGATAAGTCGACTCCAGTGTAAGAAACATATCATGGATGTATTATATTATATATGAAGGCCTAACAACTAAAAACTGTATTAAGAAAAGCTTACTAGGGTGGAAAGTAAAACCAAACCCACAGAAAAATGAGTTCAATAATAGTTACATGGAAAATCGAACCATGATAAACATTTATCAGCGCCACTGAACAAGGATACCGTTATTGTTCTGCCTGTGACTAGATTCTAGACAAAGTAAATGGTGTTCCGTTGCTATAGGTAGGCTCTAGAGCAAGGGTCAGCAACCTATGACACCCGGGTCACCGAGTGACCCATTTGATAATTTCAGTGACCCACTTGAGTTCTGAAAAGAAAGTGTCAATTATATGTGATGTTCCATAGGAAATGGAACTATAGAGCAACCTAATCATTTATGTTTTTAATTTTATTGTTATTGTTTATTTGATTTATGCAAAATTCTGTAGAACCGAGTGTTTTCAGTATATGTATCTCCACTTCAGTGGCGTGCAGTCTAATGCGCAGAAGGTGCAGAGCACATCTGAAATATTAACAAAATCGTAGCCAATTTTTATTGCTGCAAATTTCTCAAATTATTTTATTAATAACTTTGAATGAGCAAGTTGTGAAGCATTTTTTTTTGGGAAAATTTGAAATTTTGTTCAAGGATCGTATCTGGATAAAAAATAGATTTTTAAACGTTAAAAATTAAATTCGAAACTTAAAGCTTTCGTTATGCTTTTAATAGCTTGAATAAACTTTCTGCCAAAATTCCACATTTCATTTAAATTTAATGAATCGGATGAAAATTCGATTCCCAATTATTTAAATTAACATTTTAATTTTAAGCTTTCAATGAACTTTCGAGGTTTTAAAAGCTTTATTTTGGAAAAAATTTAAATTTCGTTAAAGCATCGTTGTTTGGATGGAAAGCAGATTTCAAAACGTAAAAATAAGGTTCGTAAAATTAAGCTTTCTGGGAGCTTTTAAGTTTTTGCGGTGATTTTCAAAGAAATGTTTAGTTTTGATATTTTTGTATTTTTCCTCAACTAATTAAGAATCTTCCTGTATCATTACATTTTTATGGATTCGAAGAAAATAATTGGGAAATTGGGAGCAAAGGTTGCGATGTTCGATATTCAAATTTCTCGGTACGAGCCCTTCTTACGAATTTTTGATTTTTCTTATAATAGATAAATTTCAACTATTCCGAAATATTCAATTTTTGTATTTTTACTTAACTGTTGAAGCAACTTTCTGCGTTTTTATATTTCTTCCGGCCGAAGAAATCTGAACACAAATTCTGCACATCTTATGGATACATTGACCGAACCGCCACTGCTCCATTTTAATAATTTTAACCCGCATTTAAGCAGGGAAAGATTTGGGGGGCATCATATTCACCAAAAAAACTGTTTTAAAAATGAAAATACCACTGACTCGAAACGTCATCTTAATACTCACATTTTGGGTGGTTTTGACCCGCAGCCTAGAAAGGTTGCCGACCCTTGCTCTAGAGCTTTTGCTAACATCAAAACCTCTCTATAGTCCGAACAGATAGTTATTTACAGTCTTATTTAGTAACTTCTTGTAGCTAAAATTAAAATACGTCAGTAAGATATCTAAGTAAATCGTTTTCGAATACGCAAATCCTTCATTGTATTGCATAAAGTTTTTAAGCATTCTACTGAGATCGAAGCCTATCTATTATTTGGGAATATTATAGTTATGAAAGCATTGCCTTTCTTGCAAACAATTATCGTCAACAGTATAGTCAAAACCAACGGCAATTAGATTGAATGACACTGTCTTTTAGTATTCTTGAATGCCATACATCTCTTTCGAATATTCAACAATATACGAACACCGCCACAATCCTAATGGACTGTGAAAAAGCGGCAAAAATTCTTTTTACAAACTAAAGTCTAAACAAAATAATCATCTTTTCTTTAGCCAAAAAAATAACAATAATAATCCACATAAATACAAATAATAATAAAAAGATATTTCATTTAAATAACACAATAATAAAAGAGAAAAATTTTGGTAAATACATTTTTTGAGGGTTTGTCATTTTGAAATTCATTTATTATGGGTTATTTATTGGTCCTATTGGCCATATAATATTCTCCTATTTCTCGGGTAAACTTTTTGGAAAGGGAACAAAACAAAAAGATTATAATTTTTACTTGTTTAGTATATGCGATTTTTATTTAACAATGCTTTCCGCTCTTGTACCTTGGGGGTACAACAAATCCCATAAAAAAATTAATAAACACACACGTATGCTGGGTGCCCAGGATACTATATAAATATAATACATATATTTAATCATTATTGTCGTTCCCTTATTTTACGCCATAGTGTTTAGGCTCTTAAAGCGGGAAAATAGGATGACAAACAAATAAAAGTAAAATTTATTATCGAAGGTGTTTTACTATATACGAATATTTTGACAATATCACCCGTTATCATTTAACGTACCGATTCAAGCCAAATTTCATTATCGTATTCCTTGAAAGAGCTCCCTATTATTACAATAGTGCAATAATGAAAGAAAAGCGCATGCATTTCTTAACTGAAGAATAAAACAAAAAATTATAATTTATGGGTTCAGCTATTCAGTAACAACCATTAAATGAAAGAAACTTTTAAAAATTGACAATTGCAAATTTATATTATTTTGCCAATTTAGAAAGCTGTATGGGCCTCAGCATACAAAAAAAAATACATGAGGGAAGATTTATTACCATCAATAAGGGCGGGGTCCTTCGAAACACATTATTCTTTTATATTATAGAAATACTAAAACCTATATTTTTCAGTTTAATATATTTTCTAGAATATATGACAAATAAATCAAATCGATATTGATTGAACCGTCCCTGGACAAAAAACGTCAAATAATGAGAAGGAAAAATGATAAGTTATTAATGATATCCGGGGGATTACCCGGTAAATCGGTTTTATTTACCTTTCAATAAAAATATACAAATAAAAATACTTATTGTAAATTTGATGATTTATTTAATTTTTGTTTTTCTTGTTCATTGTTGACGTTTACTCGACCTCTTTTTTCTTGGCAAAGAAATTAATCAATGAATCCCATAATTAATTATTTCATTATTGTTCATTTCATCAGTGGTTTTCAAACTTCGCCGCATAGAAACCAATATTCAACAGTAGTTATTTTAATACGATGAGTCATAATAATATCGTTATTCAATATTATTCCTTATATTCCAGTTCCGAATACAGAACAACCCAAAATGTCGCATATTTGCAAAAGAAATCGATATTAGCGTCCTGTTCCAATGTCCATAATTCCCAAACGGCACATTCGATTTTTTTTTCCGAAACGGTAGTTCCAGTAATTTCCAGTAGTTTGACCAACTCCGGTAGAGGTTGGACACATACCAGTGAAGTGACGCCAA
>JANTOP010036794.1:0-11052 GCA_027564815.1 Symmerus nobilis | reverse complement strand
AATGAATACTCGTTACTTTCGGATCCTAAAAGTAACGAGTATAATGTACCTAGTACTTGAATCTTTTGCATCTCTAATAGTAAGCTAAATTGGATAACGTTGTGAATATAATTTTTTAATATTTAAATGGTTTTTTGAACATTCTATATACTTGTATAATAGTAAACATTTGTAAGAAATTAGTTAACCACACACATTATTTCTCCATAATCTATTTAATATACAAAACCCATTATAAATTGTATACTTCTCCTTATGTTATATTATTCATTTATATACAAATAAATTTATAACCGAGAATCCATTTACTATTAGAGGAGAGAAGGTTAGTTTAGGATGATTTCATATTAGGGTTTACGATCCTGAAATTATTCAAATATATATTTTATATCACATTCTTTTAGACGTTGGCACAACTGCAAATCAATAGAATGCCAAATTGTAATTTCAGTAGTTCTGTGATACATTTACGAAATTCATAAACTCTCTGTATATCGTATAGTTCAGGTTATTTGGAGATTGATCCGACCAGACTACGGATATATTTTCTCCTATGTTATATGATTAATACAGGAATATTTTCAGAGTAAAATCAATTTTGCTGTTGAGTTATTTGGGAATCCCAAACTGCTTGTACTTTCCCTATTCCAATTATTTAATAAACGGAAACTATATGTATGTACGTACATACATTGTACAAAGTATATACAATAACTTTTTTCCTATCCCGATTGAAATAACACTAAAATGTCAATCAAAACTGGCGACAATGTTTATTTAACTGATACCTACATATAAATTTTTATATATTTGTAGAATTAATGTAATATCACAAGCATATAGTATAATATTATAAAAATTATATATATAATTGATAATATATAATGTAAGTATACATATATAATTATAATGATTGTAATTGCATGACTTTAAAAAGTTATCCTAAAGTTTTACTTATTGGCAATCCATACTCAAATTTCTGCAAGCTTAAAGCATGGAACAGACTATTCATGTTTTCATATTTCGTGTTACGCATTTCACGGTTTGGTTATTTCATTCATTTTCAGAGAGTTTCGTGTAAATTACAATAATTTCCTGAACCAACTATATTTCAAAAACGAAATAAATAATTATGTCTTTTAACTATTCCATGCTTGTTATGAGCATGTACTTAATAGCGATATTTTTGTTGGTAAATTGATATGGTTGTAATAGTGCTACTCTTAAAGTTCTTGTTTAAAATGTTAAATCATAAAGGCCCAACAAATCGTTCAGAGAAATATTTGGTTATTAGAAACAACGATAGTGTTATCTCGAAAATTAAATTCACAACGATTTACCTAACCGAAGTTGTCTGGAAATCATAGTTGGAGCTCTAGGATGTCTGCTACTTTGTTATTGGTGACGATGATGAAGATAGTTGAGCCGATGGAGAGGAAAATAGAAGGAGAATAGTTGGGAAGGTCGTGAATATTTAAGGCAAAACGTTGTGTAGTTTCCTGATGAGCGGAAGTATTTACGAAATTAAGACGTTCGGAGACTCAGCTAGTTAAAATATATATTTTTGTAAATATGTGAACTTGCATAAAATAAGAGGACATCACTGGTTTCGTTTACCTAAATGACATATTTGAAGAGATGTAAAAAAGGGATAAGTTTACAACCAAACCATTAGCTATATAAGTTATCCCTACATATGTTACACTTCATATTAATAAAGCAGAAAATTGAAATACAGTATTTTATCCTAATAATATTTAAAATAAAATTAGAATATTAGAACTGTCCGATGGTCTCAAATATATTAATTAAGGAGTAAAGCCAATGAGAAAAAAAAAGTAAAATCTTCTTTGAAGTTGGTTTTAAAACATCCATTATACATTATATTTAAAATTAATATCCAATTTGTAATATGTTCATTTTAAATTTTTTGTAATTCAATATTACACTTTCTCGCAATAGACAATAGAATTTTTTTTATTTAGAACGATTTCTTACGTCGATTTTAAGTTACAGGCCACATCCGGTACGATTTCTGACTCAGAACTTAAGTATGAAAATTGCAAAAATTATTTTTAACTATAAGAATTTTCCGTATTATTTAATGACTCCGAATATTCCGTAATATTTAGTAAATGCATTGGTTGTGAAGAAAACGACTTATGTTAACAAATATCTAGTATATTTCTTAGTTTTCCAGTTGGAATCTATTATACACAAAATAAAACGTATTGCATTATGTCAGATTACTCACGTGAATATGTCCTTGGCATGACACCAACCAAGATCCTTAGGTGATTATAAGATAAAAGTGTAAATATTAAGTAGATTTGGAAAATTACCAAATGTTTCCTATAACGTATCCGTAACCAGACGATTTCATTTAACCTTTAGGAAGAATTATTTTTAATGTTGCTTTAACCCCAGATCATTTTTGAATTCTATATATACGTTTCGAAATGAAAATTGAATTTTTCTTCAACATTTAAAAATCTCTAACCATTTATTTATCCCTAATTTTTGAAGATATATACTATCATTCAAGATCTTTTAATACATGTGGTTACATACCAGTAAGTTAATATATTTTATGTTTCATTAAACACAACACTTACTGAAGGAGAAAATATAATCAGTGCAATAAATTTTATTTAGATCCTATATGCACAATTACTGTATTTTATATTGTATATTAAGTTACATAACTACATTTTCAGTGCACTAATTTGTATGAAAGAAAACCCAAAAGTTTAAAAATAAATTATATTCCATCATAAGCTACATTTTTTACATTAACTCGTTAAATGTGTAACTCTATAGGTTATAAAATCCAGACCCCATAAATTGTAATTATTATTATCCTTTGCCAAAATATTTTGGGTTTTTGACTTAAAATGAAAGCAATAAAGGAACATGTGTTTAATTTTATCATTCCTTAACGTAGATGTCTGTTACAATGGGTTTTACTATCTATCAGGAAAAATTCCTATAACTATTATGGATTGATTGGCTCAACACGAGGAAACTATCTCTATGGGTGGGCACTACGGCAAAGATCAACAATATTCTTTTAACATTAACAGTTTGAGATGATAATAAACTTGACTATCCAGATATTAAAATGATATTTAAAATAGTACCGATCAATTTAAATAAGTTTATGACTCAATATGATGATTAATATCCTAAGAAATTAGAAATTCATAGGATGTAATTAGTTTAGAAAATTTGATTCAAGAAAGAATGAATAAAAGTTTATTTTCTCTAAATATATATCGCTTATCTTGACTACTATCCCAAATTTTACACATATGTATTCCGGGCATATTTAATTATAACTTTCAAATTTCATATAGTTTTAATTTAGTTAGCATATTCTTTACATTAAGGTTAAACAAGTTGATACGAATATATTGTACTTATTTTTACTTCAAAGCGCACAGTAGTGATATCAAAAGTATCTACATAGATAACCGCAATTCACTCCTGAATTTAGTTGTATAGAAAACCCGGAATAATCCAAACTAAAGTAAGGTTCGGAAATCAGAAGAACGAAGAATTATCATAAAATCGAGATTTACTCATAATTTCTGGAGTTTCTATTTACTACAGAATATATCCTAAATGATGCACGATAAATTTCTTGTTGGAAGTTCCACTACGATGGATACCCCTACATATTTTGTATTCTTTATCCACGTACAAAATTATTTATAAGTAGGTAGATACATATAAAACATATTTTTAGTTTTTATCTGTCAAATATACTAAATACAAACGATTAGTAGTCGAAACATACCAAAATATTACCACCAAAAATATTTTAAAATAAGAAAGAAAATTTTTGAGGAAGATACCAAAGTATAAAATACAAGTGTTTTTTAACTTGTCTATTAAGATTGACATTTGTTATAATGGTGAGATGTTTAACTGCAATAATTGTACTCCATATGTCACTACATTGAGGTTTTATATAACTAATTTGTATACTAATGGCATATCTGTCTAAAAATAATTATCGTAAAATCATTTCATTTAGTAATAAATATTTCAAAGAAAACAATATATTTCCGTATTTTTTTTTAACCACCATACTTATTTATAATTTGTATTAAAATAATTATCATTATCAATAATTAATTGATTATTGATATGGAAATCGAAATATGTTTTCAATGCTATTGTCAAGTAAAAATATGAAGAAAATTTCATCAAAATATGAAGGAAGTTTTCATAAATATTTCACATTAGTGGACCTGCTTTGTTGAATTTAATTTTTATTATCATCATATCAGCCTGCTGCAGGCTTCCCCCAGGCAGTTATATTTCAACCTTTTTATGTCGTCTGTCCACCTTATTTTTTTCCTACCGACGTTTCTATGACCTTCCCTAGGGCGCCATTCCATCATTTTCTGAATCCAACAATGATCGTTATGTCTCGCAATGTGTCCAGCCCAGCTCTAATTCAATTTTGCCATTCGCTGCACAATATCGGTAATCTTCGATTGCTGACGGACAAATTCATTTGTTCTATGAATGATATATTCAGCATCGATCGTTCTATCGATTTTTATGCAACTATTAGTTTTGGAGCTAGCACTGGCGGAACATACTGGTCGAATACATTTCGTTTTAGGCACATCGGAAAATTCTCTTTAAGAATGTGCTTCAGTTTTCCGAACACCGCCCACCCAAGATTGATACGTTTCTGAATCTCATACTTCTGATTGGCCATTGCCAGATTATGCAAGATATTTATGACTACTACATTCGATATAATTTTGGTTTTGGTGATGTTCATTTTAAGACCGATTCTCTTAGATTCATCATTCAGCTCACGGAGCATGATCCCTGTTGACTTCAATATAGAGACTTTAACATGGTTCGGAAAAAATGTTATGGGCTACCAAACAGATATGGTGAAACACCAGAATAAATTATTATTATTACCATAACAAATTTGACATCGGAAATATCAATTAACAGATTATTATACAGACTGTCCACGCCAAAGTGAACAAAAAAAGTTGATTTTTGTCCCGACCCCGTTCGATATTGATAAAAGTCTTAGAATTTGTTAGGGTTGAAAAATATTCGGTACATATTTTTTTGTTTCGCCATCCGACTTACAGTTACGAATACAGGGTACCCCAAATGTCAAAATTTTGCTAAAATATCGGGATTTGCGTCTTGTTCCAACGCTAATAACACCTAAACGGCTTATTCGATTTTTTTGTATGATATATCAAATCAACGGAATTGAATGGAGCATTTCGATGATAGTGTTAAAAAATTTTCTTAATAAAAAGATCGGGTTTTTCAGATTTATCCATTTTTTACCCCCCCCGATCGAGAGATACCCCCCCCCCCCAAAAATATTTCTAAAGCTCTGATCTTAATACATATCATATCAAATATTTAACCTCGCAGACGGGGTGGTTTTTGAAATATAATTTTCTAAATAAATAAAAAATTAACTAATTTTGAAAAGAATTTATTGATCATACAATTATACGTGATCTTTCAAACCACCCTCACCCCATTTAAAGTTTAAGGTGTTAGTTAGTCTGTCCATTTTACGTTGAAGATCGAGATACCTTTCTCTCTAAAACTACTCAACCGATTTTTTTCAAATCATGCAAGCTCTATTTTGGCTATAAAATAAGAATTCTGCCTGGAGGATTTACAAAAAAAATTACGGATTTTACAGCATGTTGGATTTTCTTTTTTTTTCATTTGAATTTCCTGTGAGGGTCGATGTGGGGGTTTAATGAATTAAAAGATAGACTGTACGCTTCAACGAATATTTTTTAAACCCTAACAAATTCTGAAATTCTGAGACCTTTATCAAAATCGAAAGGGATCGAGACCAGTGGCGGTAAATTTGGCATGGAAAGGCTGTATATATACTTACTTAATAACGATATCGGTGAAAAAGAAAATAATTCCGTTAAATTTGAAAATTGTATTAATATGGAGCTTACAAATCTTTCTTACAATTCCAGTGTTATACTCAGGTACTCCGATCGCAAAGAACTGTTTCTGTAGAAAAATAAAAAGTGCAATCCAGGGGTGTACAGATTTTTAAACTTTTTGAAAAAACTAATTTGTTCTCCAATTTCAATTAGTGTTCCTTATCTAGAGTACTCCAATTAAAAATCCAATTAGGGTACCTCTGGTGCAACAAAAGAACATGGAACAGCAATTGTAAGGTATTATAATAACTATGAAGCTAAACTATATTAAGAAAAAATTAATTTAACATCGGTTAAATATTAATATCGGTTAGAATATTGAATCTGAAGACGTACGAGAACATGAAAATTCAGCCAATTAGCTACTTTCTGGATAATGTACTAAATTCTTTTCTTTATCTCGATTACAAAGTAGGTAGGTACTGAAGAGTCAATATCTCCAGATTAGCTAGTTTATAAGAACATTTTGACTAATAAAAGAATTTTATAACTGTACAATTTCAAATTCTGCCTGGAATAAGTTAAAAGAGATTTATGACAAAACTATTATGACTAGATATTTATTATAATTCTACATTTTCCTCACTATGATATTTTCTGACATATTTTGGATATAGTCAACCCAATATTCTTGCACTTTAAGTCGAACATTACTTTAATAAATTTATTTGAGTCTACATGACGTCTCTATATTTTCTTTCTTTTCGTTTGAATTTAATAACATAAGAATACACTTCTCCATTTTGGAAAAGCCTCACTTTATTCTTCATTTTCGTGTACTCAATTATTATGTATATATCTATAATATACATATAGCCTACACTTATAAATTATATTAATAATTCAGAGCTGCATAACGGCGGAAGTTATGTGTAATTTCGATATAATAAAAATAGGTATTACTCATACCATTTGTTCTGGTTACCAACTCTGTTCTGAAATCCTTTTTCAATCTATAACTTTATGCTTATTCTACTTATACTAATATTAAATCCACAATATATACTTTTGTCATAACTTTGCTAAAATGTAAGGGTTCCAAGTATAATATAAAGTATAAAGTATACCGATCTATTGTAAAAAATCCATTGTCATCACTCCCTCTGGGTGAAATCCAATTTTGAATTAAGTATACTACCTATCGATCTACTATTCTCTCCCTCTATAATTTCCGTCCCCCAAAATCCATATTTTTTTAGTAAGTATTAAATGAAATATATTGTATATATAGCTACACTCTATATTTCTTCATTTTATTATAGAGTAGTAAAGTATGGGCTGCGCGGTAAACCCGCTGAAAAAACAAACCACTAATTCTGTATGTTTTTCCCTAAAAGGCAACCCCTGAATAAACATATCAAACCACGCCTCATCTCAAAATATATTTTTCGTAGCATACATGTTTCATTTAGAGATATTTTCACCCTATAATGCCACCACCACAATTCATTTCTCTCCTCAATAAGTTGGCATACGGATATATTGTATATTTATATTTACACATACGAGTAAATAGCATTATAACTAGTGGTAAATGGATTCTTCAGCGTAATTGTTAAATATAATGCAGTTTTCATTTGTAAATTATCTAACTTTAAGATAGAATTGATAATTTATTTAGAATCTCATAATTGTGATGTAAAAAGGAGTATAATACAAAAAGCATATAAAATGACTTGGCGCTTTATAAGCAGTTAAAGTTCCAAATTTAAAATGTTTTTTAAATCGGAATTAAATTTAATACAAATAATATATTTATTCTTATCGGCATGTCGCCATCGAAAATAAAACACCCTGTGTAAAAATATAAATTACTCTCAATTTGCCAATGGCAAAAGCCATAAGAAATTTTTTTTTATATGAACGTTTTTCGAACAGTAATTTGTTCAATCTGTCAGTTGAAAAGATATTTCATCTAGTATAAATAATTATTGGGTTCAATCCTTGATAGCATTCAGTGTCAGAGTTCAAATCAATTCGCCAGCTAGACAAATCAAACTTGTTCGAGAAAATGTGTACCAGTTTTTTAAATGCATTCCTAGCCTCCAATATATCCATATAATCTCTTTTGAGGGTATAATATTACTTTCGCAACAGCCGGTAATCATTTCATTCATTAACTTGCAATTATTTATTAAAGGTTTTTAATATACAATTTCTTAATCATTGTAATTAAAATTAGCTTTGTAATTTATTAATCCATTTATATATTCTGAATCAGTTTTCTCGTAGATGCATAATACAAAAAATTCCTGGCAGTAATATGCAAGCATATTGCATATGTTGTAAATTGGACATTAATTTAAGAATGTTTACATAAGGTAAATGCACTTTTTGTTTACATAAACTTAAATTTTGCAATTTATTGTAAACAATCAGATTATAATTTTTAAGCCATAAAATAAGGTTAGATATTTAAGTAGATATATTCTTGTAGACACATATGTATTATTTTATTGCCAGTACGTATGGGAAGATCATTTTTAGTGCAATCAAATTGCAATAAGTCGGTCTTAAAAAACATTACAGTATTTGGAGGAAAACTCCGGAACTGAGTTTACGGTGTTAATATTAAGAAATAGAACATGTTCCTAATGAACAATCCTAACAGCTTAGAATTAAATGAATTATACGAGAAATGAAATTCTGACCTGAAAAACTACGATTATTTATAAACGGGAATCTCTGCTTAGTGTTATTGATTGTAATTAAATATTTTGTAAACCGAAGCGGGTTGCATTCACTATTCGACATATATTACAAAAAATCATAATTCAAAAATTATTCTTCCAAATTTTAGTAGCCACTTATAAGGAGGACATCTTTTTTCGGTTTTGGAAAATTGATTTTTTCTTGCGAATAAATTTTGTTAAGGGGTCAAGAATATGTGGATAAAGAGATTTTTAAAAATTCGGCGTTTTAGATTCACGGCAGATGTTTTTTTACAATAGTGCACAGCAATAAATGATAACGAGACGGACATTCCTAAAATTTTAAACTCATTTTTTTCGAAACCATATTGTCAAATTATGGTGGTCAAATTATGGTGGACACGATTCCGCTGCTTGTAATTGATGAATCGCTGTGAAATCGCTTTTTCCTTGTATTTGACGATATCTCCACTTGGCTTTGACGGAGGCCGATTTTTTTTTTCAAAAATTGGAATTTATTTCAAATAACTAATGCCAAGAAACAAGGAAATTTAAAGAAAAAATCTTTAGTGACCCTATATTGTTCACAAAAAATTTCTTTTTTAATTTCCTTTACCTTAAAGACAAGATCAACTATAATATACTTTGAATTTTTTTTAATATCAAGAATGCGTGTTCCCGGAATCGTGTCCACCGCAGCAGCAGTAAAAATTTTTCATTTTATGCTACAGGTTATGAGATGAAGATTCCACAAATTTACGGTTATGGATAATTTTGGAACCAACTAAGTTATGCTTAAAGCCGATTATTTACATGCGACTACTTCCAGGTCTGAACGCCGAAATTGTAAATGAGTTAACAATTGTATGTACATTCAATCATGTTATACCCTTTTTATATATTTTTATCGCACCAATTATAAAACATTCATCAGGAAATATTGGAAAATTGGAAACTTCAAGGAATTCGGGAATTAATTTTAATTTTAATCCAAATCTAATTAAACTAATTTTTAGAAAATGTTCGTATTTTTTAAAATCTTTCTGATTTTATTACATTTTTCATGACATTATCCGAATAGTAGTTAATTCATAAATTTTTCGACTCTTCATTCGAATAAATGAATATATTTCAACATTTCCTAAACAGCTTTGAAGAAAATCTAACTTCAGTTTACGCATCTAACTTCAATTCAAAATTCAATTTACGCAACTTGAAATTTATCAGGCAAATCATAAAATATTTAAAATTTTGTTAACAGTTTCGAACATAACTGAACATTTTATCATACCAAATTTCTGTATAATTACCGGGTAAATCTCGTTAAGGTAAATTTTTGAAAAAGGGAGGGATTTTTGAGTTACATTAAAAAGAAATTTAACTCTCTGAAAAAATCTCTGTAATTTCCAGGAAAAATAAAAATATTTAAATTTTGAAGTGGAATCATTTAAGGGGGGCGGCGATACATGTAAAAAAAATTTTTTGAATTGAATTTTTATAAATAGTTAAAATAACATCTCAAAAAGGACACCGAAGGACTTCTGTATGGCCCTGAAATCGCTGACTAGTTGGTAAGTCGCTGTAATCATAGAGTTTCTGTGTGTCAAAACATTAAACGCGTTTTTCTCGAAACTACTTTTTTTTAAATGGCGGGCAAGATAACTCAAAAAGTTCTCGAACGATTCTTGTGAAATTTGGCACACGTCTTCTCTATAGTATTAGGTTCTAGTTGAAACTCAGAAATGCCAAAAAAAAATTTCAAACCATCGGAGAAAAGGGTGAAAAATCGGACTTTTTTTCTGAAGCGTGCCAATTTACGATTTTTTTACTTTTTTGTTTTTTATTGGTTTAACTAAAACTAGAAGATACATGTTTTATGAATACGCTCAAACCAAAATTCTTGATTTCAGATCGCTGTAACAGAAGCTAAAAAACCCGCAGATTGAAACCTTTCGCCGCGAGGGTCTCAGGAGATTAGTTACTAAGGCAGCCATTTTGAAAAAAAAAACAAAAAAATCTGATTCTTGTATTTTAATATATAATGAATAAACGTACTGAATTTAAAAACGATTCATTTATTTCAACCATTTTAAATAAGCCTCTGAAAAACGGTCAAAATTCAGGCAGTTACATGTATAGTAGGTTGCCTCGATCTATATGAAAAAAAAAATGATGATAATATTTTCAAATCCAATAGCATTTTTATGATTCCATATTTTATTGGGAACATTTTGTAGAAAAAAATTTTTTTCTGTTTTAACTCCATCTCTATCCGCATCGACGATTTCACATCCCACACATCCTTCACATCCCTCACATCCCTCATCTATCCACATCGAGAAAGGTTTCAAGTTTTGTATTTTCTCAAATTCAGTGCAAAATACAGTATTTGGCAAGGGTATTTTTACATTTTATTTAAGAATTAT
>JANTOP010036783.1:0-11054 GCA_027564815.1 Symmerus nobilis | reverse complement strand
GAATATCCCTTGTGTTTTTGACGCGTTTATTTTCAGTTTCCATTTTTGGAAATAATCGCTGATTTGGTCCATTCCCTGCTGGAGTTTAAGACAAACTGAACGACTGTTACGGCCCGAGGCAAAGACAGCAGTATCGTCTGCGTAAAGAGCCAAGTCGCAACCGGTCGATTTAACAAGGGAGTACAGCAAGGGGCTAAGTTTAGATCCTTGAGGAACTCCGGCTGGGATAGAGTGGGGGGAAGATAAGGCACCCTGAGTTTTAACCGTGAAGGAGCGATTTAATAGAAAGGATTTAATGGTGTTGATTAGGAAAGGTGGACAATTGAACTGAATAAGCTTGAACACAAGACCATAGTGCCAGACAGAGTCGAAAGCTTTTTCAACATCCAGCAGGATAACCCCTGTGTTCGAGCAAATTCTTTTGTTAGAGACTCTTTTGACAAGTCGTAGGATTTGATGAGTAGATGAATGTTGGGAGCGAAAACCAAATTGGTTCTCACTGACCAGGTTGTTGTCTTCGGAGAAGTCCAGCAGCCTGGCAAGCAGAACGCTTTCAAACACCTTGCTGAGGGCGTTCAGAAGGGTGATAGGCCTATAGCTTAATGGAGTCCTACCTTCCACTTGGTAGGAAAGTAGGAGAGTGATAGACAAGCATTCAGAATTTTGGTTATGAATAGGAATGCTCCTTCAGGAAGATTTTTCAATAGAATATTGAATATTTTATCGTGCCCAGGGGCCTTGAAGGGTTTCAGGGAACGGATGATGCCTTTAACTTCTGCGGTGGATGTAAGGAAATCGTGGTTTGGGATGGGATTTTGTGGGAAGTTAGAAACTGTATTGGCTACTTCGGCATCCATGATACTGGTGGCGTTAGAGGTCAGGTTATGGGCCTTGGAGAATGACAACTCCAGGACGTTCACCTTTTCAACACCGCCAAAGAGAAGTTTCCCGTCCGCTTGAAGGGGATAGTTTGGGGAACCAGTTGTCTTTCTGAGAATCTTGATCTAAGATTCCAGAAGTTTTTGCTTCCCTGCCCAAGTTGCTGGATATCTCTGTTGAACTGGGAGTTACGTTGGATGGTTAAGTGGAATTGAATGGCTCTGTTTAGGGAATTTACATCGTGTTCGGTGTCTGGGATTCTGTCACGTTGCCATATGCGTTGTGACGCCACTCTAAATGTAGGATTTATAATCCATATCTATATCCATAACACATTCAGAGTGTCGCACATTTAATAATTTATCGAACTTACTGGTCAGAACGAAAGGAATAAAAAATAAAGAACGAGTTTCTTTTAGGGTGTTTATTCAAAACGAAATACTTACATTTATTTTATAAATGAGTTTTCTTACAAACTAGGCCCTGCTTGCCCATCACAAAATCACAAATTCGCTTGTCGTTCCAATGTACGAAGTTTTCCCCAAAGCCGTTCACCGTCGTTGTGTTGTTTTAAGCCTTCTTCTTTTTGTTCTCCCAAAATCCAAAAATCACCACACCCAAATTTTACTATTCTTTACTTTGTCACTTATGTAATTTTAATTATTTATTTTGGCACTTGTTATCGGTTCGGCGAACCCGGTCTTAATGTCCCCCAATATCAAAAAGTTATCATCATTTGGCTCCAAAAAGTGTTTCACGTAGTCCTTTATTATTTATTAAATTTAATTTATTTCATCTGATTTTATTTAATTTTTCGTGTGGCGGCTTATTTAAAAATCGAACGCAGTGATGGGCATATTTTGGATGGGGCTTCCTAAGCTATCTAATGCAATTAGAACAGTACATAAATATTCGATAAAATATATTTCGCATTAATAAACACTGTATAAAGGATTACGTTACAGCGTCGGAGTCTGTTCCTCTGGCGAATGAGCGTTCTTGTATAGTCGTTAATTTGCATAGCGCTACTGCGAACATTCTTTGACGGGACAGCAGCATCCCTAGCTTCAGTTATAAGCTTACCTAAAATGTCAATAGCTACATCGATATCATTGCGCGAGTTGTTTGGAGTTGACCCGGATGGCAGGTTCATGTTGATAAGGCGTTGATACTTAGTCCAGTTAGCTTCATTATAGCAGTGTCTCGTGATGACCGAACGCTAGACCTGAGCGTTGATTGCGAAGCAAACTGGTAGATGATCTGACGATAAATCGTTGACAGCGGCTAGATCGGTCGTTGCCATGTTGGAGTTCGTCAAGCAAATATCGATAAATGACGGGTTCGTGGAATTAAAACATGTCGGTGTGTCCGAGTGCAGAACAGTGTAGTTATCATTTGCGATGATGTCACAAAGCTCTCGCCCGGCCTGGTTCGTACGGGCACCGTTCTAAAGGAAATGATGGGCATTTAGGTCGCCACATATGAAGTGATTACTGTGGCGATTCATAAGTTTCAGGAGATCCTTCTTGAAGGTGGCTACGTGTTTCGGGCTGTACACTGCTGTAAAATTGATCGTTGGGTTGTATGAATTAACTCCAATCGATAAGTTTTCAATATCGGCGGTGTCGGTATTGTTTAGGTGACGGTATGAAACCCCTTTTTTGATGGCAAATCGTTCCGGATTATTGAGTAGTTTGAAATGGATAAACGGATGTTTTCCCCTAGGTCCGTTTCGATGATGATACCGATGTCGATTTGATGGTCATTTAAGAATTCACCTAATTCTAGAGATTTGTTACGGACGCCATTGGCGTTCCAGAACATGATTTTTAGAGGTCGTCTATTTGCAGGCATATTTGACGGCAATATGTACGAAGGCACCAAATTGGTCAGCCCGTGTTTTGCAGTTCGACAGTGCTTTAAGCAGATCGAGCGTAATTTCGACCGATTCATCTTCTATCAGTAGTTTGTCGGTGATTGATTTCTCGGATGTTCCCGCAACTGAGGGGAGACCAAGCGAACTGGCTGGCTCGGATGGATTGGCACACGCTGGTGCCGTGTTTGGATTTACCCATGTTCTGTTGACATGTTTTGGGATGAGAGCAGGAAAGTTCTCATCACGGAATCTAAATACGGGTTGCGCACGTAGTGGTGGTGAGGGGTTTACCTTTGTTGTATAATTGTTGCCGGATGTGCTAGAAGACGTCTTGCTTCTAATGCTCGTGTAAAGACCTAGGGCCTTGCAGGTACGGTCATTTGCTGTATGTTGCCCATTGCAGAGGCAACATTCGATTTTGGTGATGTCCTGACATTGGTCGGTTTGGTGGTTATTTCCGCAATACCTGCAGCGCGAGGTCATGAACCAGTTAGACGAACCATGCCCGTACATTTGGCAATTACGGCATTGGGATGGGCCATGCCTTTTCTTGGTGTATTTCTGCCAATTAACCACGACAAAATTGATTGTTTCGATTTTTTGCAACTCTGCGAGCTTTACAGTATTTTGTTGGAAACATACTAGCAGTAGTGTTTCTTGATCAAATTTCGGGTTGTTGACCCGCATAGCCGAGATGTGGGTTGGTGCTAAATTGTTGGCCGTCAATTTATCCCGAATATCTTGAATATCTGATTCACAAAGACCGCCGAGGCTGAATTTGTCCAAGCGATCGGCTTTCGCCTGGTGGGAGAAAAAATCGATTTTTTGATATTTGAGGCAATTCTTCAATTTGTCGAATTCCTCGGTAGTCGGAACGTTGATTTTAGTACCAATGCTCATGTTTTTGACCTTGTAGTCGGTAATGCCGCACATGGACATGTGTATTCTTGGGCGGTTTGAAACCACCGTAGTCATCGATGATCGGTGGTGCAATTGCACCTCCTTCCTCCATTACCTCGTTTTCCATTAGATTTTACTGATAAACTTTAACTTTAATATAATATTTTAATTTCAATTTTAATTTTTATTTCCTTTGTCACCTCGGAGGTAAAACTCAGAATGAATGATCAGAATCCTGATTACCTTGATTAAAAATCTCCCTTTTATAGGCATCCTGACGTTTTAATTTCTAAATCTAGTTTTCCTATTATGTTTTTTATAATATTGAGAGGGTTTTCTTTTTATTTCGTAACAATATACAGAAGATTTCAAGGAAATTAATTGAGAAATTTTGTTTTTGCAATTTATTTAACGACAATTTATTTGAAATTTTTTTCGTTTTACATTGTCCTCATTCATTGGAATATCACTCATCAACAAATGAATGAAGAATGAAAGAAGAATTCATCGACATAAGTAATTCACCAAAAAAAAAATAAAAATCAGAACCGATACCGTTAAACTGATATTCATTCAGAAGTAAACTCCAGTATCGGTGGTAACTTTCTGTCGAACTGTTTCAACTGATTTTTTTCTCGAAGACCCCAAACTCGAGATTTTTTTTTTTTAATTCATGGAATTTTAGTAATTTTTTTTTGGGGAAAAATAAACAGAGAAAAAAATTCTGTATTTCGGACAGTGTGTCCGGGTAAATTGTGTCCTCGCAGTGCCTGTTTATAATCCTTAAATAGTTAAAAAGTTTAAATTTCTGGAAGAAAGATGTAAGATGTGTAGGTTGGGTAAAAAGGAAAAAAAACGCCATTACTAATCCGTTGAAAAAAAAAAAAAATCGGTGCAGCAGTCATTTTTCTTCTGTTGGTTTGTCTGCTGTTAATGCGTGGCGTATGGGAATTGAATAGAATTAAATATTCTAAATAAAAAAAATACCGAGGTTGTTTCATGTTGAAAACGGGGAAAAATTCATTGATCAAAAAAAAAATTACATCATCCGACTTAAAGGTGATTTAGCTAGAAAAACATAACTAATAAATTAATTAAATGGTTAAAAGTAAAAAAAAAAATTTAGGAAATGGCATCCTGTTTCTTCCTTCTCTTTCACACCAATTATTAAACACACCGCACCTGGTGTAGCGACCAGATGTTCATCGGTCATTAATAATTGCCGGCGTGACAAGCGTATATAAGAAGAACTATGGTCACCCATCTATTGACTCCATTTTCTTGTCACTTTTTCCGATGAACCCATGATAAATAAACAACATTTTTCCACCCACCTACCAATGGAGAAAAATCTACTTTTTCCCGGAAAATCTTAATGATTTTAAATCAATCAGATGGGGACTTTCCATACATAAATTTTTACTGTATTCTGACTAACAGTTCTCGAGATAATTAATGAGGAGTCCCGAGAATCCCATTGAATTATTGAAATCGGTTTTTGATGAAGAAAAAAAACCTAACTTTCAATTGATGTTTCTAATTAAGATCGAAGATAAATTCCTCGCCTTTATTTGATCTAAATTATCGAACTTTCAACACCTGTGGGCCAAACCTCAAAAATGTTTATTTAATTTTCCCTCTTTTTTCTTACTTAGCGTCGGTTTAAATTGCACAACAAATCTTTTTTAAAAAAAATTACAGGGTGATTATTCATACGACACAAATACTTTTTTCATCTTCCCACAAAACATAATTTTTTTTAACAAAACAATGAATTAAAATCCCTATTTTTCAACATGTTTTTATGTTAACCTTCCCCTTTCCCCATTTAAAAAAAAAACCATTTTATTTATTCTAGAAATTGGAACAATATTGGATGGTGAAAATTTGATTTTTTTTTCTTCAAATTAAAATAATACAAGAAAAGACATACATTAAATTAAAACACCCTGTTAATTATCTGGTTAATTAGGCCGCCGGTCCTTTATTGAATGGGTCCATGGAATTGGACGCTTTTGTGCTTCGCCGAATTACCTGAATTAAAATGAGAAAATTAAGTGGTAAGTTGGAGGTTGTACAGATTTTTATTTCTTTCTTCTTGTTTTATTTTAAGCTGGTTGAATTTAAGGGTGCCAATAACACCACCGCCTACTTGAAATTTCGCATGCAGATGAACTGAATTGCAGCAAGAATTTATAAAAGAATAAATGTTAATTTATTTTAAATAAAACACATAATGATGATTATTTAATATTAGATTTCAACACCTAGAAGGTTCTTCTTTCATTCAACACCAATACCTAAAAATCAGGGGGGGGGGGGGCATCCAGTTTTAAAATAGGAGATTTTCTTTATCCCCAAGGTGGTGTACTATTCCCATTGTTGTGGTCTCTGATAGTCCATGAGCTACTTCAAATCCTGTCCAGGAATGGTTTTAAAACCATAGGGTACGCAGATGACCTAGTAATAATTGTAAGGGGCCAAGTGGTAAGTACACTTTGTGACCGACTACAGGAAGCCCTATCGATTATACAAAATTGGTGGGAAGGGGAGGGACTTCGGGTGGATCCCAAAAAAACCCACGTCATTATAACACATTATAACGTCAAGAAAAATTCTAGAAAAGATGCAAAGACAGGCATGCCTAAGTGTCACAGGGGCAATGAGCTCCACTCCAACGGCAGCTTCGGAAGTGAATCTGCTGAATCGGTCTCCTCTCTACATTACAGTGGAAAAGGAGGTTAGGGTGACGGCATACAGAATAATGTCTAGGGCTGGAGGGCCTCTCCCAACTATCGAAGGGGTCACTCAAAAATCTTTGACATGATTGGGACACACCCAGTTTTAGAAATGCCGAGTTATAAAACTCTAACGTAAGTTTATTTTGAAAAATGCTTCAAAATACGAATCCCAAGCCGAACAGACTGGTCAGAAAACGGGAACAGGTTTGGTATGGGGGATATAATCTGGTATCAGATCAGATCAGTTCGGGTAGGGTATTCACAAATGACGTGAAACCCAGTTTCATCCTGAAGCCTGCAGCCCCTACATATTGCAGAGTCTGCCAGCTTCATTTTGAAAAGATGACTATTCAAAAGATTGTGTCCTGTAATCGTCCCAATTTCCAAGCCGATTCTGTGTCTATCAAGACAGAACACAGTAACCTCACACAGCCGAGGTAAGAACTATTTCGTTTGCTTACACGATCTCAGACTCTCCCAACTGCATAAATGTTTATATTCTGAAGCTAGTTTTAAGGTTAGGTTGAACTTAGAGGTGCTAATACCACATGCAGGTTCTTGTCCAAAAAATGAGTTATTGGCCCCCTTGTCAGCAAGTTCGTCTGTGGACTCATTGCCTAACACCCCGCAGTGACCAGGTACCAATAAAAATTGTAACAAGTTGTTAGATATATATTATTTGTTAGATATAGTTGTTAGATATATAGAGTTTATTTAGATATATATTAGCTTCAGCTTAGATTTGATATATTCAGAACCAGCTTAGATTTGAAGCTCATGGAATCTAGAGCTTTAATAGCCGCCTGACTATCAGAGCTTATGAAGATATTTATCGAGATAAAATATCGACATACTTCATATTTAACAGGGTTTGTGTACATGCTAATATGGCCAAAATTTCCGCCTGGAAGACTGAGCAGTATCCCCCAAGCGATATACTGTCCTTCAGAGAGGGGTTCGCAGCATAGATTCAAAGCAGACCAGACTCCGGAGGATAGATGCCTGGAGAACCTACCCAATCCTCTCGGATTGGAATTCTCGTAGAGCATTTTTTTTTAGAGTTAAAAGTTGGGGTAATTTCATCAGTAATCATTCCAAACATAGGGTTCAATTTGAATTATCCACACTAATAGGGAATGTCCGGAATTATGGGGATGTTTGTTCCAGCATCCAGTCCTCATTAGCCTAATGGTAGCAGACATAGCAACTTGCCCCACTGATCAGGATGCATTCTAGTCTTTGTAGTTTGTCCACCATACGAGAGCTGCATGACTAATAATAGGTGTTACACAAGCGGAGTAAGTCCACAGTAAATATTTCGGGTTAAGTCCTAAGCTTTTGCCTATCACCCCACGGCAGTGCCATAGGAGCATTCTAGTTTTTTGCAACTTCTCTTCCAAATGAGAAGTCCAATTTAGTCTCGAGTCAAGTATCACCCCGAGGAGTTTGACAGTTTTCTTTAAACTTATCTCCTCTCCGAAGATAGTATTATGAACGAAGCCTTCGATTTTCCACCGTTTGTGAAGAGAACTTCATTAGATTTTGAAGGATTCACTTTTTATAATCTGGTATACAGATGGTTCTAAGACAGACGAGGGTGTCGGTGTCGGAATATTTGACAAAAATCCAAAATCACAGTTCGCCAGAAATCTCGGGCAACATGCCACTGTATTCCAAGCCAAAGTCTATGCAATAGAATTCTGTATACGAGAAAGCATCAGTAGGGGATACAAGAACAAAAAGATTGTAATCTTCTCTGAGAGCCAGGCAGCTCTAAAGGCATTGGAGTCCTACCAAATCGACTCTAAACTGGTACAAAACTACCTTAATGTCTTAGACGACCTAAGTTAACTCAACAATGTTGAATTGATTTGGGTCCCGAGGCATACAGGAATTGAAGGCAACGAATAAGCCGATCTTTTAGCCAAATTAGGAGTGGAATTAGCTTTCCATTAGCCAAAGCGATTCTGTAGAATTTCAAAATTCACGGTAAGCAGAATGATATCATAATGGGCCGGAAATACGAAAAAGTTGTGCTGGGAGCAATCACCAGGACAAACCCATACAAAGGCGTTTATTGCCACGCACTCTATCAATAGAACGAAATAATACCTAAATCTAACTAGAACCACCTCTAACACCTCCATAAGATGGATTTAGCACAGGAAAACATGAGTAGAATCTGCGGAGAGGAATCACATCCTTTGTGATTGTGAAGGGTTGGACTCAAAACGATTGCGATACTTCGAGCTATACCACACTGAGCCGACAGATATCGTGAACTTATCACTAGGGCAAATTCTACGCTTCATGGCTAGCACAAAGCTAACTAGACCTTATAAATATATCGGGATGCCACAATAGGCCCAATTGTGGCCGTAGTGGTAACTAGGGTGGGTGGAAATACAACTTCTTTCTCCGAGCGAATACTAATAGTGCGGAAAAGTTGCCCACAATTACCAGTAATTGACGTGTAAAATTTTATTCGGATCGGAAAATATCTTCCGCCTGAACTCTTAATCTGAAATTCTGATATTTTTACCCAAAAACCTTAGTTTTGAGCTATATTAGGAATGGTAAGGATAATGTATCTTTTACTTTTTGTGATACATATTGGTATCAAAAATCATTGAAATGTACGCTAGGTTCATGTTTAAGCCCAGACTGGGGCGGGGAATGATTGTTGTATGGAGTACAACTGTACTGAAAAACTTGATTTGAGCAGTAGGCATTCGGCTCCTCGCTCATGTTATGTTCATTGTGAATTGTATTGCCGCCTGGTCGACATATTCTGATTTAGTGTTCGCTGAGTCGTTCATACATTGATTGTTGGCTTTACGCATATGCTTCTACATCTTCATTGCCTTTTTTCTGGCTCTGCATAGCTAAGTTTTTAGTGATACCATAGTGTTTCTCTTTTGGTACTAGTCACCAAAAAAAAAACGAATAATATATCACTTACAATGTCTGTAAATAAGTTTTGGGGCAGAAGGGGGTGACGGATATGGAACTGACGATGAGACAGAGAACCCAGACCCAAAAGACAAATATGAACATTACAGCCTACCAAAATTAGCAAAGCCTGCGAAGGTTAAATTAGATATATCCGAAACCGTCATTGCCGCACAAAGGTATGGCTTAAGTGAAAGGTCAAATGCCCACATATCATAACCGTATTCCAAGCGGCTAAAGGGCAGGAATAATATCTCTAGACCAAGTTCATGACATTATATCAGCATTAATTGTACAAGCAAAATTCGACGTGAAAATGTCAAAGCCGGTGATGATCTCAGGAATCAGTCACTAGTCAATTAACCTATCACGGGACTCTACTTTAATGGTTGTAGAGACGATACCTTGACACAAATAGGAACAGTAGTGGAAGAGGAACACATTTCACTCGTTGCTGAACCTGGCTTCCAACATATTGGCCATGTGACTCCACCTTCCGTAACTGCAAAAGATCATAGTGACACAACTTACAGTTACGCTACTAGCGATCTAAATGGTGGTCTTGATGAGCTTCAAGTTGTGGGTAGTGATGGCACTAATATGAATACTGACTGAAAAGGTGGCGTCATCCGCTTACTTGTAGAAATGTTACACAGAACATTGCAGTGTTTGTCTCCTACATATCAATGAGCTTACATTTCGTGCTCTACTTACTCTCATTGCCGGCACGACTTCAAGTCCAACTTCTCTTACTGGCTCCATATGATCTATTCAGACGAATGCTTTTTTCGCGTTACCTGAAAACATTCTGATTGCAATTATGATCTATTCCAGGCCACACGTTCGTAAAAATGAACTTCAGAAAATATTGAAGACCCGAGAGGAGGAACAGGACAATCTGCAAGGTACTGTGAGGTACATTATTTCAAAGCTTTTATTTCCAAGCACAAGACTACACAGAAATGATAACTTGGAATGATCACATGTCTTGTTTTGCCACATCTTCGCCAGTTCTCCGAAATTTATCCAATAAAAATCTCATTGACAGATTTACACTTGACAAAATTCATGATTGGTCAGTCTCAGAGTCCATGTCCCACTGTGGCCGTTGAACGTACTTGACTAAACTTGTCACAGCAGCATCGTCAAAAGAACGAAGCAATGAACCACGAGATCGCTGGATTCTCGATAGACTATGCCCTCTCGGTATTTTGTAAAAAATTGGACAGCAAAGCTCAATTCGTGAGTATCTTCAACCCTGAGGAAGATTCCGATTGAGCCGAAACGTCCAACATATGGTTGGGTAGGGCGTGGGTGGAGCCTGAAATGCAGCCACCTCCTCGTGGTGAGCTCTGGGTCACGTCCATGTACATTGTAGTATAATGTTCATAACGTGGGGTAGGAGCTGCATACCCACTGCACTAATAAACTTTTGCAGTACATTTCTTCTCCATACGAAAATAGTCTCCCGGCTCGATCTGGGCTTAAACATAAACCTACAGTACATTTCAATGATTTTTAATACCAAAAAGTCCCACTTGACGTAATAGGAACATCAACGTAATTATTCCTAACATAGATCAAAACTTAGGTTTTTGGGTCAAAATATTAAAAGTTCAGGCGGAAGATATTGTCTGATCTAAAAAAAACTTTACACGTAAATTACTAGTGTGGGTGGGCAACTTTTCCGCACTATTAGAATTAGC
>JANTOP010036782.1:0-25551 GCA_027564815.1 Symmerus nobilis | reverse complement strand
ATGAAAACGCAAAACCTTAAATATCTCGAAATAGCATAAAATGGACTTGTTCCACTATCAAAATTAACGGCTCAATTGTCTCTTATTGCCCGATAGCATTAGACGCTTTATGTATCCACTTTGTTGTTTGTTTATAAATTTCAATCAATATTATGTTCAAAAAATTTAGGGGAAAAAATCTGAAAATCTTATAAAACTTGACATTTCATGGCAATTTTGAATTTCCCAGATTTTCATGAATTGGTTCGAATTTTATAAAATTACCAGATTTTGAAAGTTTGAATAAAAAATTGTCGATACATTTTTTCGATTTTTCTAAGATTTCCTTATAAGCTTTCAGATTTAGATGAAATTTCTCAATATTAAAATACTTCTATTAAATATTCTGTTTTTTTACCTAATTTATAGCAGCCCAAAATAATAATATGTAAAATCTGGAGTTTCTGAATTTTATGTCTTGTAAGGGTCAAGGGATAGGCTGGAAAATCCTCATCAGGAGTTCCGAACCATCATCAACGATCGTATTAATTAATTACTTTCTGTTTCATCCTGAAAAAAATCTCTCGCGTATTGAGTTTGATCGCAAATTTCTCGGTTCACAGTTGGATGGGTCTGAGTTAAAACCAAAGAGTAACTTTTATACGATATTGAATAATATACCCACCTAATAAATATGATAATAGAATATATTCTTATCAACACCATTTATCTGAATGCTCAATCATTTTATTCATTCTTAATACAATTTTTACCCATGATACCATCTTCTAATTATATTTTCGATTCATTCCAAATAATCTTTTTCATCATATTAAATATAGAAAATGTTTCTAATCCCATAGTTCGGGGTATTATATTTATATCTGTGGTAACTATATTATATCCTTAGCAGCACCCCATTGTTCCCATATTCTAATGCCGTTACGGGAAAAAAAATGTTGATTTTAAGTTATTCTAATCGCAAAGAATTGTCATTCGTCTCAGTCAACCCGTTTTCCGTTCGCTTAAAATAAGAGGAAATTACGGACAATGTTCTGAATATTTTATTTATGATTTTTAACCCCCCGGTTCTTTAGATGGGTGGGTTTCTTATAACGATTATCATTCTGTTGATTGTATATTCAAGGGAGAAGATATAGCCATATATGGAACGATGATTCTAACTAATAAATCATTAATAAACTAAGACGAAAAATAGATTAGGTCTGAGTATACTCAATCGTTTCTTTATCGTTAGGAAAACGATGTTTTTTTAAGATTTCTTGAATTTAAGATTTCCTACCCAAGTAACAGAATTTGTTGAGTATTTCTTTTCTTTTTAACAATTTTTATGCGGAAATGCATCAACGTATTTTAAGAAAATAATTACATTTTCAATCATAAATATGGCAAGTATTTCCTTAATTCTTTTATTTTTAAAAAAATTATTCCAATTTAATTTGTTTCGTAAATAGGAAACCTTACGAAATAAGAAATTAAATTTTTTTCTTGAATTGCAAATATAAATCACACCCGTCCTGGTAAGCTATATCCTTTCTATCCGTAAATTCGTAATTAAAAAATGGAAATAAATGGTAACAACTATTAGCAACCATTCTTTAATATGAGAATAAAAACAGATTTCGAATTTAGAACAATTTAGAGCATAATAATAAATATGGGGATTCAGTATTCAAGATCACTTTAATTTCGATATAATAAATCAATGTTAAATTCTAAATTCCCTTATTTCTCCATAATATAAATTACCAACCAATCGACTGACTTCTGGAATAAATCACCCTGTCCAAACAAAGTATACTATAAAATTCAAAATAAATAATAATATAAGTTGGTTAATTAGGTGTTTTGAAAGAAAAACTTCTAGTGCAATGTATACGCTTTATTATGAATATAAAAGAAACTTTTTATTTTATTTATATTTGTATTTATTTCATTTAATTCTCATGATTCATTTGATTTTTTACGTAGATGCAATGCATGCAATATGTGCAATGTTAAGATATTGGAACGTATACGAGAGTCATATTTAAAACATTGATTTTTACATCAGATTTCGAACGAAATTCAAATTAAATCGGCACAGTTGATGAATAATAATGATAAGGCAAGATGACTTATCGAAAAGATATCAATTTATCATTTATTTATTTAATTTTATTATTTTTAATTGAAGTAGATGAAATCTTAATGGATTATAGTTTGATAAAAATTAGTAAGAAATGGATATATCTTAATTTGACAGTCCCAAAAATAGACAGAAATTCAATTCAATTAAAATATATTCCGGCAATTATTGCAGTAATTCTAATGAATGCAGAGGGTCTGAAATTAAAAAATCAGAATGTCAGACCTGCTGCACACTGCATTTTTAATTCACGGCATATGTGAAATATCACCACATGCATAACATTACAAGTATTATGTTGTATGTTTTGGATGTGGTGTAAATAAGAATTATGCAGGTATTAGGTAGATATGCGGTGGATATAAAAAAATATTTTAACGAATAAATGTATTTAGTCAGGTAAGACTATTTTCTTGCTGAAAGTTCACAATGGTAGTGATCTAATACAAATTAATGGTAGGTATTTAGAGATCGATGGATAAAATGCTTTACAACACTGAAACAAAAAATTAAAAAAAAAGGAATTGCATTGCAGAATCACGATGTAGATCGTTTTGATTTGGAATTCGAATATTCCATATAACACTTTCACGGATCGTTTGCCCATTTATGCATTATTATTTATATTATTATTATTCGATCAGGTAATCAGTTTTATAAAACAGTATTTGTATATTGAAATATGTAGTCATGTAGTCAGGGGTGGTCAATAATTATCTCCCTACCTCAAAATTTTAATATTACTTTGATCTGAAATTAAAGAAGAACCTTCCCAGTAATAAAGTAAAATATTAAACTTACAGGTCCCTTGGTAAGAAATATTTCCTTTTCCGTCATTTGAAATTACCACCATTTGCGAAAATTTTTTTTTTAAATCTCCTACCAGCATATACAAAGAAAAATTCGTATCTTAAAATTAGATGACATTAATCTTGAGATTTAAGTCTTGAATCAAAGAAGAACCTTCTAGCTAGTGAGAAAAAATATTAAAGGAACAGGTTCCTTTGTGAGAAATGTTTCTTTTCAAAATTTCAATGGTATCAGCATAAATTTGATCGACGCCTTCACATGAAATTTTTGAATTTTAGGAAGTTTCTGGTTTTGAAACTGTCGACATTTTTTCATAATTCAGAAAAATAGAGGGGAGAAGGGGGGGGGATATGGCGGTACAGAGTCACAATTTCTGGGTAATAATATAAAAATATGGGGATTTTTCGAAACTCAACACAATTTCCCCATTAATTTTTTTTTCCTCGGACCGTTCTGAAGAAACACGGAATTCCCTTTGCACGGCGAAAATATAATAACGCAGAATTGTTCCCAAATAAATAATAGAAAAATTGATTTTCCAAAATTTTGGAAAAATAAACCCCCGAATATTGGTGGGTGTTTATATGGGACGTAGTTATTGAACCGTAAATTTTCAGAAAAAAAACTATGATTTTTTGAAAAATTTAAAATTTAAAAACTTCACTTATGATCTATTTTGGAGATGAATTATTTGAGCTAATAACAAACAAAACATACGGGGTTATCTAACAAATTATATTTTTAAAATATCTTCAAAAATCGAATTTTTAAGAAAAAAAAAACAATTTCTTGCAAATTGTCGAATAATTGAGTTATTTTGGAAAAATCATCGATTTTTATTTAATTTTAATGGTTTTCCTTTTATTTTTATATTTCATTCCAGCATCACAACAAATTACAACACTCAGAAAAATTCTGAAATGAAAGCTGCTCCTTCGAATTAATAAATTTCAAAACTTTTGAGGAAGAATATATTTTAATTTTGGTCGCCAGGCCAGGTCCACGTACAGTGGACCAAATTCAATAAATTTAATGGCAAATCGGGACATTTTTGAATCTGGTTACAAAATCGGATAATAAAAAAGGAGTTTAGTTCTAATTTCTGCTACTGATTAAATGTTTCCTCCATCTGAAAATCGGATAAAAAAAAGTATACGTTGAAGACTTGCTAGCGAATACAAAAAAAAAAATTATTGTTTCATCATTATTTCCCTTTGGGTGTTGTAAAAATGTATAATCCAAATCTTACAACAAAATCTTGCTTTCATGAAACAATCAGAACATTTTTTTTGCTGCCTCTCCGTATATTACATTTTCGGTATTGCATCGGTTTTGCGCGGCCAGATACTATAAGCGGATGGTAATATATTTCATACCATCTCCCGAGATCAAAACACCAAAGTGGAATCAATATGGGTATAGAATATTTGGTATGAATAGACAATTTCACGGTAAATAATGTATCTGTTCTAAAACCCATATTTTCTCTAAATTTATTATAAGTAATTTCCATCTAAATAATTCATTTTATTACTTACAATTTACAAATTAAGAATCATGATGAAAAGTATTATAAATATTATTTTTTTTCATTGGATTTGAAGTCATGATGAAAAGTGTTCAATGATATCAACTATTTATTTTTTTCTCCAAGTTGGATAGTCGATATACATCCATAGGTATGGTATTCTTGTTGTAATGTTTAAGGTATTTTATCAGCATTATTGTGGCGTTTGGTATCCCATGTAATACCGAATGTATTCAACAGAAGAGAAAAAAAATTCAAGCCATTTGTCTTGGTATGCAATTTAAAAGTTGAACCGAAAAACATTTTACTTTTAGGACGGATCATCTGGGAAAAATGCAAATAATACGTTATGATGACATTTGACCCAACACGATCGAGTAAAGAGAGATTTAGATGAAATTAGACAAATTAGACAGTTCAATATGTATTATTGATCGATTTATGTTTTATGATTTAATATTACAACTCAATAAAATTACAATAAATATTTAAAGGAATTGGGAATAATATAAAATAAAATAAATTAAGAAAATTATGTCTCTATTCTGTATCCGTTTTGTGTCCTATTTTAACCAGAAATACCAAAAATTTGGTTATTTCTAAGAGAGAATTGTATCGCCTATTGATTTGTGTATCCAAACAAAATCTAGGAAACCAGATCCCATCAAAATATATGGCGTTGGCGGCATTTAAACGTTCTGGCTGGTTGTTTCTTAAAAGCGCTATAATTGCGATCATAAATTTTTCCACCAGAAAAAAATTACAATTTCTTAATCAGCCATCGTCTTTACTTTATAACTATAATTGGTTCGAGATAAAATTGTTGTTGTTTTTGTAATAATATTTAAGTAAAAATTTTCTTAAATCAATTTAAAAAATCTGAAGAATTATAAACCATAAGTAATTTATTTATTATAATTTTTTTTTCTTAAATTATTCATCATAATCTTTAACTTATCTGCGTCATTTTTTTTTCTTCCTTATATTTTTATTTTTATATTCTTGTTAAACTAATTCGAGAAATATTAAAGTATTTTAACATTCGACCTCTCTCGAGAATAATGATGGAGTTACAGATTTTATATTTCACATTTTTTCTTTCTTATTTCAAAAAAAGATAAATCTATAAAAACGAATTTTTGTTAGCAGACCGCCTCTTAAAACTTATGCTATCTTTTAGATAAGATTTGTCTGTTTTTTTTTATATTATTATATTTTGGTTTTTAGTTTTATTATTTTTTAATTAAATCCCTGTTTTTAAGTGTTTTTTTTTCTGAATTAAAAGAATTATTTTGAAAACACTATCGAGAATTTCTATATGTATATATGGGTGCGCTCCATCACCATGGGTAGTATATTTATTTATACCCATGAATATTATATAGTTATTGAATCTGATTAAATAATGTATATAAATATATCAAACTATTTACTAATAATATTGTATAATTAAATATTATTTGTTGGTTCAATAATTACACAGCCAATATCTGAGCATTGTCTGTAGTACACCAGAACATTTTATATTTTATAAGCGAAAAAAAAATATCATTGATTTAATATTAATAAAAAATAAAAGAAACTCTGGGTGTTTATAACATAAATGAGCGCTCGGGGAGTATGGTTATATATGTATTTAATTCAGGTGTCCGGAAAACACCTGAAATTTCACAAAACACAGAACACAGAAAATTTGTGGAAAAAAATTGATAAAATTGATTATTTAGAAAATTACAGGAAAGTCTAGCAAGTAGGGAAAAAAGTTTTTCGATACAACTTTCAGAGAAATTCTGTCAAATATTCGTCTGCGAAAATATAAATTTCAAAACAGCTAATTTTTGAAAAAAATGTCCTTAATAAAATCTCTTTGTTAAATGTTTAGAAATAATTTGCCATTATTAGATTTGGAAAAAAAGAGAAAAATTAATAAAAATCAGTCAATTATTCGGATTTCTTTAAAATCGATTTTCAAAGTTATTTTAAAAATCTAACTTATTAGACAATCCCTTAGGGTTTTAATGTTAACAGATTGAATAAATCATCCCCTAGATAGATACGAATTGAAATTTTGAAATTTGAAATTTTTTTGGAAATTAAAAATTATTTTTTGAAAAATTGCTATTTAATTATTTTACCCCCATCTAAACTCCCGCCAAAATTAGAGGGTTAATCATTTTGAAATTTTGAGAAAACAACTTCTTTATTATTCATTTTAGAACCATTTGGTGTCCTTATATTTTCCCGTCCCGAAGAAAATGTTTGGAAAATTCTGTATTTCTGTAATATTCCCAAAACAACCGAATTATTCGGATAAAATCGCTAAAAATTATTGGATTTCTTAAAATTCGATTTTTGGCCATATTTTAAAAATATAACTTGTTAGATAACCCCTTAAGGTTTTTATGTCGATAAATCGAATAAGTCACCCCCTAGACAGGTCTGAATTGAAATTATGAAATTGAAAATGTTTCAGGAAATCATAAATATTTTTTTGAAAAATAACAATTTAATTGTTTCGCCCCCCATGCAAACCTCCACTAAAATTAGAGGGTTGATTTTATCGAAATTTTGAGAAAACAATATCTCCATTATTTATTTGGGAACCCTTCCGTATTGTTACTTTTTCTCGGTCCCAAAGAAAATGCTTGGAAAATCCTGTATTCCTTCAGAACGGTTTAGAATTGAATGAATCTCTAGAATTTATTGGATATTAAATTTTTAATCAATTTTCCTGTCCTTAAAATCAGGGGATTTATTTTATGCAAAAGTTTGTTGTATGATTTCCTCACTGTACCCTTTAGGTTTAATTTTACATATCGAGAATTTCCGATTCCGGAAGAAAATCTCTCGGAAATTTAATTTTTGACCAGATTATCAGAAAAATCCTATCATTTCTGGCAAAAATTTTTAGAATTTTATTTTTAAAAAAGTTCCTTGATAAAATCTCTTTGCCAAATGTTTAGTGGAAGCTATTATGAGATTGGAAAATTGTGGAACAAAAATCGAAGGAATTAATTCGATTTTCGCCGAGATTTTAAAGACAAAATTTGTTAACCAATCCCTAACCCCAATTGTCCCTTCGTACCACCGAATATCAGTAGGCAAAATTTGAGGTGGAACAGTTTCGGAGAAAAGGTGAAATTCCGAGAAATTTTGTTCCAAGGTTATTAAAATCTAATTATGCTGAAATGTGCCTAAGGGATAGATTGATAAAATCAGTTAAGCAAATGGTTCGGAAAAATTAACCCCTCTATTTTTTCGAAGGGTTTAATACCCGGTAAATTATAAAAACTACCGGTACAATCAGAAACACCCATCAAAATTCGGAGATTAATTTTTCTAAAGACTTATTTTAAGCTTTCAACGAGCTTTCGAGCTATGTTAAAGCTTTCTTTTGGAAAAATTCAAAATTTGTTAAAAAATCGTTATCTGGATAGAAAATACATTTTTAAACGTAAAAAATGTTGCTCAAAACTTAGAGCTTTCACTGCGCTTTTAATATTTTTGATAAGCGATATTTTGGATTCTGTGAAAATTCCAAATACCATTTAAATTTAATAAATCGGATAAAAATTCGATTCCAAATTATATAAAATGACATTTTAATTTTAAGCTTTCAATGAGCTTTCGAAATTTATACAGCTTTATTTTGGGAAAAAGTTGCAATTTGATTAAAGAATCGTTATCTGGATAAAAAAAGATTTTTTCCGGGAGCTTTTAAGTTTTTACAGAGCTTTTTTACGAAATGTTTATTTTTGATATTTTTCTATTTTTCCTGAATTAATTTATAAACGTCCTGCATCAGTACAATTTCTTGGATCCCAAGGAAATTATCGGGAAATCCGGATCAAATGTTGCGATATCCGATATTTAAATTTCTCGGTGAGAGCCTTAACACACGAATTTTATGTTATTCCTAGATAAATTTCAACTTTTTCGAAATATTTAATTTTTAAATTTTTACCTAACTGTCAAAGCAACTTTCTGCGCTTTTACTTTTTTTTCCGGCCTAAGAAAATTGTCAGTTGGAAAATGTTCGGAAAATTCAAGAGGATTTCGAAAGGACTAGGAAAGTCAGGAAAAAAAGTCAATGGGGAGCAGAGAAAAATTACAAGACGTGGTAAATTTATAAAAATTATATTTTGAAAAATTAAAAAGGCGTGAAAAATCTGAAAATGATAAGAAAAATTCTAATAAATTCAAAATTGGATTTTCTGTCTATCGAATCTCTCCATTTTATATTTTATTTCATAACCAGAACGGCTCTTCTTTCATTTAAAATTAAAATCAAACAGATCGGATCAAGGCAACCTGAGATAGGGGATTTATTCCCATGGTATGTCATTACTTATTAATATTTCACTAAATTCTCAAACTAAATTCAGAGGCCAACTATCTAACAATGGAACCTGTTCATGTTATATTTTATTATGTAGTCAGGGAGGTTCTTCTCTCATTCAAAATAAAAAACAAACAACATCGGATGATGAGGGGATCCTTAGATAAGAAATTGTATAACCGGGCCCAATCACAGATTTTTTGCAGAACGTTAAATGTGCTAAAAATTCGACAAAATTAATTATCGCATTAATTTAAAGGTCTGAAGGATTTATACCCATTCAGTGGCGTGAAATCTAATGCGCAGAAGGCGCAGAGCACACCCGAAATATCAAACAAAATCGTAACCAATTTTTATTGCTGCAAATTGCAGAGTTCATACGCTTTGAAATTTATTTTCCATCCTTTCATCTAATAATTTAAAATCAGTGAAATTTAAAATTTTCTGAAAAAGCATAAAGAAAGTTTCAAAAGCTTATCGAAAGCTTTTAAATAAAATATTATTTTAGGCTGTAATTTCTCTCCTAATAATTAAATTGAAATGAAATCGAAAACTTTCGATGAAAAGCTCCGTGGAAAATTAAAATCTCTACGAAAGCTTAAATGAATTAAATTGAATTTAAGGCAAATTATAATGAAGGCATAGCTCTTGTTGGGCCTTTCTTGCAAAACTCACCTACCGCCCTGAAATTTTGAATAAATAATATGTTTTCAATGAGCTTTCGAGTTTTTTGAAGCATATTTCTTTTGGGGAAATTTGAAATTCTGTGAAATGACCGATATCTGGATAGAAAATAGTTTTTAACACGTAAAAAATTAAGTTAGAGCTTTCTTTGAGCTTACAATGGATTGAGAAAGCTTATAACGAAAATTTCATATTTTATCTAAATTTAATAAATGGAATTAATATTTGATTCCAAATAATATGAAATGCCATTTTAATTTTCAACTTTCCATGAGCTTTCGAGATTTTTAAAGCTCTGTTTTGGGAAAATTTGAAATTTGGTTAAAAGATCGTTATCTAGAGAGAAAATAGATTTTAAAACATAAAAAATTAAGTTCGAAACTTAGAGCTTTCGTTGCGCTTTTAATAGTTTCGATAAGCTTTCTGCGAAAATTCCATATTTCATTTAAATTTAATGAATCGGATAAAAATTCGATTCGAAATTATATAAAATAACATTTTAATTTTAAGCTTTCAATGAGCTCTCGATGTTTCTCAATCTATTTTTTTTTGGGAAAATTCGAGAATTCGTTATAGGATGTTTACCCGGATAGAAAATAGATTTTAAAACGGAAAAAATAAGGTTCGGAATACAAAGCTTCTCTGGGAGCTTAGCTTTTATACGAAATGTTTAGTTTTGGTTTTGATATTTTTATATTTTTCCTCAACTATAATTTATAAGCTTTCTGCATCATCTCATTTTTTCGCATTCGAAGAAAATTATCGGGAAAACGGGACCAAATATAGCGATGTCCGATATTCAAATTTCTCGGTGTGATCCTTTATGAATTTTTCATTTTTCTTAGATAAATTTCAAGTTTCCGAAATATTAAATTTTTGTATTTTTACCTATTTGTCATAGCAACTTTCTGTGTTTTTACATTTCTTTCTGGCCGAAGAAAATATTCGGGTCATTTTGTTATGGGGGGTTATTAAATTCTGCATACCTTATGGAGATGATGACCGCATGCCACTGAATGCTACTAAACCTGGGCCAGCGGTTTTAGAAGGACCCAAATAATAATTTCCCGTCATTATTTATGTCCTTCAGATAATATTCTAATAATAAATTCGTAGTATTTCAATATTTCTTTTTAACAATTAAAATTACTTCTTCAAATATCAATTAAATTTTTGAAAAAAAGACGGAATTATTATAAATTCACCCTTATATTTTCGAAAATATGTTCTAAAATTTAAAAAAAAATTTATTAAACACATCTCCGCATACCCTGTGACTAATAAAAAAAAACATTGCTATTATGACTAAGGATGGTAGAGAAGTGGTTCAGTATTAATCAGACAATTTATTCTGCTTATCGATAAATGTTAATGGAGAACCCATTAAGAATCTAAAAATTTTTTTTTTATATAAAGGAATATAATATAAAAAAAATCCATATAAAAAATCGAATGATTAGGAATAAAAATATGACCATAACATTGTGAAAGAGGATTTCTTCTCTGTATTTTTTCTTTCTTTTTACTTTACATTTGTTGGGTACCGTAAAAGTAATATAATTTTTAAAATATATCTTTTAAACAGATAACATTTTTATTTTTAAATCACGAATTTTTTAATACATTGGTAATCATTGTATCACATTAAAAATATATATATATATATATATATATCATTAATATGGTGTAGGATTATGTTCAATTGGCGACTTAAAATACTTAGTTTCGATTTGATCGAAATTGAAGTTTAATTAAAAAATTTATTGTTTTAACAAAATTTCTCTGTTAATCTATTTTTTAACATACAAATTTAACCATCAAATTCGACTAGTAGTTTCAAAGCATATGATATAATATTTTTAGTATAAGGTCAATGTGACTAACTAAGTGATATCAGAATTTTTTCTGTATATCCTCACTATAGTTCCCTCTATCATATTACCAACTAAGTATTCTCAGTATTTCCACAAACAATGATTTAATAAAATTACTCTTAACTAGATAACCAGTTCTAATCTTTAGAAAATTATAAAATCACTGAAACAAAATATCACCAAACAAAGGAAAGGAAATTAGACATTCTAACCGATCGAGATAAGTACAAATTCTCTTACGGGTCTGATAGACTCTTTGACTTTCACTTACATTGTGCTGTTGATTTCTAAACGCGAATCTTGAACGTTATCGGACATAAATAATTCTCTTATCTATTAAAAAAAGAATTTCTATTATAAAACACAATTTCTTCTGAACTTATAATATTTCTTAAAATTAAAACGAAATTTATAAATTGTTTTGATTGTTAGCGATTCAAAGAGTCCAGAATCATGCCGATTGATAAACTCAAAAAAAAAAAAAAAATCGAAATCAGTCAGAATGCTCGTGACAATGAAGCAATTTTTTAAAATGATTTTTTATCGCTTTTTCATTTTATATTATTAGTATATGGAAAAAGATGATGATGATGGACATTAATTATGGATGTTTATCAGCAAGTACAATTAGTTCAATTGATATTTATTTTTTTTTTTGGGTTGGGTGGAATTTCTTATATTTTAATGTAATATTTTATTACAGAAATATTATCAAAAATTATCAAAAAAAAATTTATTTTTTTGTTGACATTCTTTATTTTTTTTTAATCTGGACTTTGCCTGTCTAATCATAAAAATAAAACCTATATTTCAAAATAGATCTAAGGACATATGATATTTATTAATTAAATATTAAAAGTAAGAAATTGCGACTGAAGAATAATTTCGACAGTTGACTTCTACTCGCCAGAGGATCATATCTATTCTCAATTTGATGAAATCTAGAAAATATTTCCTAAATAATCTATAGAATGTAAAATATACGAACAAAGGATTAGATGATTCATCTCCCCATATAATACCGACCGGTACTACTGGTTCTCTATCAATAAATAAAATATTTTTGTAATCTTATAATGGGTTTCGATTTGGAAAGATGATGTTAGCCTAGACTAAACTAAAACTCAAAATATTTTATTATAAACAGAGAATAGAGATATTTGTTGTTCGTTGACACTGTTGTCGCAATGGTCATTTTATGTATATAAAATATATTATTCAGCAGACGATACAAAATATAAGGCGGCCGCTTTTATTCCGATAAGAGATTTCATCCTGTTGATACACCATCATCAAATTTTTTTACAATAATAAATATACAAATACAAGATTAATCTATACATTTTGAATTTTATTATTTTAAAATGTTTAGGGGGCGATAAGTAGGTAGGTTGACGTATGGACATTTTTTTTGTCCATATTTTAAGGGCCTCCAAACAACAAAATATATTTTTAAGTGACCTGAAACTAATTATAGAGTTATCTGATAAAATCGAGACACCAAGCGGACTAAAGAATCACTCTAATTCAATAATAATCCGAACAATCGAATCTCCGTACGGAAGGATATTTATTATATACTTACAAATACGCTGTACATTTATAGTAGGGGGCCCAGCACCTTATTTGGTTACCTTTATTAATTTTATTACAAAATTTAAATAAATTTTACACATTTATTTTTACATTACCCAGAAAAGAGATTGCACGCATAAGTATGAACGAGATTTAAGATTTGGCAACCTATGAGTACCAAAAGTGACGTTGGTAGATCATTGTCGAACATCTACAATGAATATTAAACAAGAAACAGATTAAATTCGACCAGTACAGTGTATTGTGTCAACTCTCGGTCACAATACAAAAAAAAAAAAAAAACGAATTTTAATAAAAATATTTAATAAAGCAAATTAATTAGTATTTTATTTATTACTTATTTATCCCCCTTTGGGTGATAAGAATTCGCATTAAGGCACACAATTTAAACGAAATAAATACACCCCTCGTCTTAAAATAGTTTTTGTAAGTTTCCCTGAATTGTAATCACTTTTCATACAATAACCCAAATTCCTAATTTTTAACAATTCTATTCTAGTTGCTAGACATTTTACCAATTTTACGGAATATTTTATGTATTTCCTGTACTATTACCAATTTTGTTTCTACTTCCCTAGAATTTTAAACTATCTGTCTTTGTATCTCCGCCCCTGTATAAGTAGAATTTTTTATTAGATCACCTAAATTATGCCCAATTTGGATTCATTTCGAAAATTTGAAAATATTGTTCCAAAATTTCTAAAAATTTTTTCGATTTTGATAAAATTTCGATGCAATTTTTAAAAAATTTGCCGACTTTCAAAAAATTTATAAAAATAAAAAAATTATACTTTTTATAAAAATTAACACACCGTGCAAATAAAGTTCTTGGAGAAACGAATTTTCCCCGAAATATGCCCGTTGGTTATCCAACATTTACCATTTAATTCCATATTTTGAATAATTAGTCCCATCAGCTTCCATGTTAACCATGGTCATGGTAAAATGGCTATAACTTTCGAACGAAACGTTCTATTAAATCGCCAATGGTATTAAATTAATCGAAAGGTTTGCGCGTCTATTGGTATACTACATTTAGATATTTTCATTTTACGAAACTCCTTTTGTGGTAATAGATTTCAGAAGTAGTTGATGGGAGAAGGTTATGACAAACGGATATAAATTCGCCTGCAGGGAAGGCCTACCTATTCAATGTATGATTAAAAAAAATTTCCACTTCAGTCTCAGACATTTCGACCCAATAATAATCAAACAAAAACAATATCGGTATTCGAGTGTACCGAGTGTACACATGCGAATACATTTTCAATATAAGATAACACCAATGCTTCTAGAAATCTAATTTTTTAAAAGAAAAAAATATGACATCTATGAATGTCATCATAGACAAAACAATGTATGTATCTCGATTAATGTTACTCGCGTTCTTTACTCTTCTTGTTCGCAAGTTCATGGAGTCGAAGAAATGTTTCGTTTTTTTTTCAAAAATTATTTTATAAAATAATAAATAAAATCAAAGACGAACCAGATTATTAAACAAAAAAAATAGAAATAATTCCTGATGGATGATAACACTTGATGGCTTTGTATATAAATAATGATTATTGTAATAAATAGCCAGTTAAGTGATTAAATTTTCTTGCATCTACAGGCATACAACATACATTGAACCAGAGTTGCGTAACATTACTATACTTTCAGTTGAATATTTAAGAGAAAGAATTGAAAGGTGGTAACCCCGAATGGGACATAAAAAAATTCTCGATGGGTTATCTGTTGCCGTATATAAGCAGGCACATCCATATAATTTTTTTTCTGCCTTAAAATCGATTGTACCTTGGACAGTCCTTCTACCTACAATCAACAATTACTTTAAGACTTATATTCGAGTATGTAATAAAACCATTTATCAATTGATAGATTTGGAAACATAAAAAAACCAAGATAAATAATAATAAAAATTCTACTATGGATTAAGTATATATTTTTGTATTTTATTTATTTATTTTTTTCTCTCTCGAAAGCTGACCAACGTTATAATAAAATTGTATATCATGGGATACCCACACCTAACCCTTTTCAAATTTAGTGACCACCATAGATCGATTAATTATTGCATCGCACAACAAAAGTAAAACATGACAGAAAACAGTTGAAAAATTCTGTAAACTACTTAATTTCATTTTATATACAATAATTTGTTATTTTCATCACTTCGGTTCGTAAAAAACAGAATTTTTTTTTGTTCAACTTGTATTTTTTGCCATTTTATTATACCTACGTTACGGTATTATTACCGGCTGTAGGTAGATGGTGACGATGATGATCGTTTTCTTATGGGGGGAGATTCACAAAAAGTCTGAGTTTGTCTGCAAAGTACATTGTTAAATGAATGTAAAGAAATAAATAAGATGCGAAAAGTCGAAATATTGTAGAATTACCCATCGACTGGTATACAAAATTCTTATAATAAAATTCATCGTTCAAATGAATGTTATGCAAAATTTCTTTAAGAAGAATTCATGCTGAAATGGAATGAATGTTAAGTGTAGGAAATTCTTACAATGAATTAATGATTGATGATTGGTCATTATTTATGTTTTATAATAGAGTATTGTGTTCTTATGTCTAAACAATCTCCATATAAGATGCCATTAGAACCACGAATAGCGTATACCATATATGATTCAATAGCTCTCCCTACTAAAATCATTTGACTAAATCCTACAACTAATACAGGCTACCAGGCGTCTACTTCTTTTAACGTTAACTGATTTTGGTTACAAACTCTTTTAAAAAAGCGCGTTGCAAAAATTACAATAAAATTGAATGATTTTTGTTCGAAATTCCAAGGAAATTTATAAATCGTAAATTTTCTAATCTAATGATGGTAAATCATTTCTAAGTAATTCTCGAAGTTTTTACTAAGAAATTTGTTTTGAAGGAAAGCAATCGATTTTAAAGAATTTTTCTGACACTCTTTTCGAAATATTAAGTTTCCGGGGAATTTTCTTAAGGAACCGGAAAACATGATTACAGAAAATTAAACCTAAGGCTCTAGTGCGGAGATTGTAGAACAAACTTTTTTAAAAAATCATCCCCTTTATTTGGAATTTCCCCTACAAAATTTGGAAATTTCGATACTGATTCAAATAGGCGCTAATTATGGGAAACTATCAACATCAGAAGGTAAAGCGGTTCTCTCCCAATATAGATAATTAAAATCTCTTTGAAAATTGACTTGTAAAAATTTTATAAAAACGGTCAAATTTTTATGAAATTTTCTCAATTTTAATACCACAAAAGTATTTAATACTCCGTTAACTCTCTAACTAGAGTCCTTAAATTTAACGATGACATTCTCGAAGAATGTACAATTCAATTCCCATATATTAATTTAATATACCTCTCCTACGGAATTCTCGAGTATATAAATTCGGAAGTTGAGCAGAGCTGATTTGCAAGTGGACTAAATAAAAGATTTATAATTTTTATTCCCTAATTTACAACCCAAATTGCCTAATGTTATTTTTAAATCATATAACATGCAATAGGAACGATCCTAGCTGAAATAGTCATATTTTAAAAAATTATCGGTTCTCGACAAAAATCAATTACTAACAACCATTTTCCCTTCCTCTGAAATTCGACAGAGACATTCTCGAAGGATGTACAATTGTACCTACAATTATAAATTAAATATAAAAATATAATAATTAGAATTACCGAAAAGTTCTACTTCACTTCTAGATATGTTAATTGGGATTTGGGTTCAAATTGATATCTAAAATTCCCAAAAAATTGACGAACAGAAAATTAGTGAATATATTTCTGACAATAATTTCGATGAAAAAGTTAGGTTTACATAAATTTCCGATTTTTATTCGTTTTCCCCCAACAGATAATTTTAATCTCCAAAATTCCCAACCCTACAAATTCTCCATTGTAAATTCATCATGCTTCCAGCGTATGTTTTATATGGAACACATATACCGAATCCGATATATTTGATAGCGATTTATTAGTAAGAAGAAAATCATCCATCCAGTGAGTAGGATGAAAAATAACTTCGAACAACCCGAAGGTTCAGTCAACATTACATATGGCGCTTGCCAGACATGAGATAAAATTTTTTTTTTAGATTAACTGAGTGCAGTTTCAGAGATAACATATTCATTTTACCCTATCAGTATATATACTGAAAGCCAAATTATTACGAGATGGATATGGATGGTCGGGTATATAATTATGTATACCGATTTGTTTGCCCGATCCACATCCATCCCATTATTATATTTCATCGGAATTATTTTGTGGGATAAGAAAAAATTTATATCCATCTACTATCTACCACCCATGGAGACTTGTTTTTCAATTCTATCCCACATGGAAATTATATGAATATTTTTGGCTACCAGCAATATAATAATTAGGTTATACCAACTACATACTCAAATACTTCTGCCCACTAATTCATTATTGGGGTCAAATCTTCTATCAATTTGTTAATTACCACAAACGGATTTATTGTCGTTTAAACCAACTAATTTTATTTTTATAATAAAATGCAGAAATAATAATATTGATGATTCTCCATTTCTATAGTCCTTAATTTCAAATTAACTTCACCCTACATCGTCTTACACTATATGTTATGTAAGTGGGTGGATGGATCCTATGGAGAATAATCAGAATATAATATCAGGAAAACTTTTCGCCTAATGATGACAATCCACAATTGTTCATATATTACGGCTATTGAATTTCGTTACACAAATAGAGGATTATTATTATTATTATGAAATTATAACAATCGATAAAGATAAATTCTTTAATCAACCCAGAGAGAACGAAAAAAAAAATAGAAGAATAAATATTATTATTTCATACAGAAATGCTATTAATTTTATCTATTGTCTATATAAATATTCTTATCTGTATACAAAACCCACCCACCAAAATAATAATTATCTTTATCAGAGAGAAATATTCATTTTTTTCCTTATTCAATTTCGGTTGAGCCCGGATTGGTAACCCGCGCAATTTTTTAATAGGTTTTTATTATAACTGGGTATAGATAATAGATATAATAGATTAGTTTATAGTCAAGTAATTTTTTTTTTGTTCGGAGAAAATTTATTGTCTGATATTAAATTTATCAAATAATCGCGTGAGACGGCATTAAGCAAAATTGGAAAGACATCAATCGTTAGATATTATTAATTTTTATTCTGTTTAATTTTTGTGTGATATATTATTCTGATAACGAGGTTTAATGTATCAGAATACCATGATGGCATTCAATTGAAAATAAAAATTAATCGTATATCTATATCATGTATCTACATAATTTTTGGACAATGAAATGAATAGATGGTAATACAATACCCTTTATATGATTTCTACCTTTTTTTTTCTTTTAGACGAGAGATAAGAATTATCATTGGAGGTGGTATATTGATGGCTTTCAATAACAAAGTAACATTTATCTGATTTCTATTGTTTTAATTAATATTCGATTAATTAATTTTCCATTACATTCCCCATCTATACAGCAACATTAAGGGTATCAGAAAAATAGCCAAACCCGACAATTTATTTATTTCTTTATATAAAACTTATCAAATTTGGAGATCTCTTAAAGGAATATTTTTGTTCATTTCATATCTAGGCATAAGATACTTTTTTTGATGGCATTATCTAACGTTTTTAATCTAAAGGAATTAAAAGTTTATTCGTATACTTATGTCTATATAATATATATATATATAAAATGTTTATTAGAGATAATTTAAATTGATAAGGTTCTCGATTCGATATTTTTTTTTGTATATTTTTGTAAATCGATAAACTCAAGACATATGATTCGAGAAATAATATAAAAACAATATTTTCGGTTAACTGATAAATAATTGATAATTTTATATTAGATTTCTTATTGATTAAGCTGCTTTAATATTATATGGGATCTCTCCAATGTATAATTAAAAACTCGTTCAAATATCTATCATTTATTTTTGACATAAATGACAAAGCTTTTGGATTTTTTTATTGGTCGGTATTATGTGGGGTGATCCAAATCAATAGAAGGTTAATATTATGGAAAATATCCATAGGTTGATTTGGAAAACACATTTCCTTTTTACAAATCTTAATTTCTAATAAATTTCCCAATCGACTACAAATTAATCTTCCAAGAAAATGAATCGTTTTAAATTTATTTCCTAATCTTGAACCTAAAGAAATGCGAAAAAATATCCTACACCATTTCCTGGTAATTTTCTTTATTATTCACTGAGGGTTATACATGTAAAATTTGAAACATCCTGTTCTGTTCTGTAGGGAATACCCGTATTTGGTTTTCATGTATAATTGGATCATTATCTTTCCGATGCACTTACCTAAATTCAAAGTTTAACAAGAAAATCAATCAACAAATAGATTAGCTATAGAACGACCCCTATAATATCATACTCTATCATGCGTATTAGTCGATGGGATCCATTTTTCTAATACTTTACGATTCAGAGAAAATCCGGAAAAGTCGGGAAAATTAGATAGAGATTTTTGAAGAAATCAACAAAGTCAACAAAAGTAGAGAACTCGAAATGTCTAATAAATTAGATTTTAATAATTGCTCATAATTTTCGCACTTTTTCCGTTTGTATCAAATATCGAATTCAACCATCGAATTTTTATGGGGGTTCCAATAGGTCGAAAGTAATGAATTAAATTTCAAAAAATGTCTATAAGTTCCTGGGAAATTATAAAATTTCAATTATATTTTTAAAATGACTTTAAAAATAGATTTTCCCAAACTACCTAATAACAATTTTAAATCCTCTGAATTATTCAAAAAGATCCCTGCCTTAATCTTTACAACAATTTTAAATTATATATTTTTAATTAAATAAATTTCTTCCGATCTCACTGAAATTCGTTGCCTACTTAGCCATTCAAAAAACTGATTTCAGAAATTTGGAGAAAAAAAATTTTAAAACCATTTAGTTGAGAAAATTGGTCCTTTCGTCAATCTATTTCTTGATTTTATTCCAATATAATTTTATAATTGAATTTTTATTAAGAAAATTTCGTACGATTTGAATAAAATTATTTTGCCTGGGTACTTGATGAGCTAAAACTATTTCAGGATTTTGGAAGAAATTTTGTTAGTCAGATTTGAGCTTAGAGATAGCCTATTGACATTGTAACGTATTGGCATTTTTATTTCGTTGCTCTCAATATTTGCGAAAAATTTTATCTACCGGAAATTAATTCCAAATTTGTGATTCGAATGAATTTCAGTAAATTGTCAAAATTTACAGAACTTTTATATTTTATATTTTATCTTTTAACCAAACAGGTTCTTCTATAATTTAAAATTATAATCAAAAAGATCGGATAATGGCATCCTGGTATAATTGGTTCTTATTGTATCCCATTCCCCATTTAATATTTCACTGAATTTTTAACAGAATTTTTAATTAATAAATTCGAAAAATTGAAGAAATATAATATTTCCTAATTTTTAAGACATTTTGAAGAATTTATGGTTGGGGGAAATTCATCTCTTGAATTTGAATTTTTGGAAATATCAAAAATCCAAAAAAAAATTATCTGAAGGTGGTTTACAGGAAATAATTAATTCCTGAAATATGTTCTCTAGTTGACCTCATCAAATATTCGGGAAAATAATCAAATTTTTCAAATTTCAGTCAAATCCACTAAGTTTTTTCTTTTTAATAAATTTGGACCAAAAACAAAGCAAAAAATTGGTTAGAAAATTTTTTTCCAAAACCCTGAAATTATTTATTAGTTTACGTCCTTAAGTATTCAGTAAAGATTTTTAGCCAAATCGAGGCAGGTTTCTATAAAAAAATCCATTTAAAAGTCTTGATCAAAAAATCAATCAATTTCTCAGGTATTCCAAAGATTTCTCCCAAATTTTCAGTAATTTATCAGAATTGAAATTAATTTTTTTTTTTTTTTGGGAAAATAGACATCTGAAATTTTGCAGAATTATTAATGAATTTATTGAAACCGAATTTGTCAAAAAAAAATCCAAAACTTGATGAAATTTTAAATTTTTAAAAAACGTTAAATTATTTATCTGATGTTTCCGGAAAATTTTCTTTATAATTTAATTGTCTTTTATAAATTTTTCATTTTCCACGATTTTTATGAATTTTCAATTCACTCAATTTTTTAAAAATTGGTTACATATAATTCTTCCGGAAAATTTAAAATGTGTGATTTTCAAGATGGATTCAAATAGGGGATGACTTAGGTCATCTATCAATACCTTAACGTCAGGGGCTCCCCTCACACCTTATATTTTTAAAATCCCGTCAAACATTGACTTGTAAGGATATTCGATAATTTTCAAACATTCAAGAAGTTTTTTGAAATATTGCGATTTTTGGGAATTTTTAATAAAATTTTCCTAATTTCGAGCTGATAATTTGAAGAAAAACTATAAAAAAAGTTAACAAACCAATTTCTCAAAATCTAAAAAAAACCAAACCCCCGAATATTGGTGGGGGGTCCAGTAGGACGAAAGTAATAAATGATCACTTTTCAAAAAATTTCTATAAGTTACTGGGAAAATTTTAAATTTCAAAATTTCAATTAGGATTCATAATTTTCAATAATTTCCAAAGCATTTCCCGAATAATTTTTATCGCAGTTCAGATAAACATCCTAAATATATTTTGACTGTTAAAATAATTTCTTAATATCAAATAAAATCAATTATAAAATACGTAACTGTAAAGATTGAATAAAATAACATACCAATTTTCTTAGTATCACATTTTAATATATGAAAATGTTTGAGTAAGTGTTTTGTAAGATATATATCTAGTCCAGCCATAAATACATAATCTAAGTCATTTAATATAAATCAATAAATCATTAGTCTGTATATTTTAATGGCCAATAATTATGACTTGACTAGATATATATACATTAATACATAATGGAACACTTTACTGTGAATTAATGTAAAAGAATAAAATAAATTATGCGATTGCGATGCTGATTTAAAGAAATAAAATGTTAAGTTCGTACAGTAATCCCTCGTTTAGTACGATTTTGTCACAGTACGCGACTTAGTATTTCATAAAATAGTAAGAAATTATAATACTGCTCGATTGTTCTAAAGAAATCGGAACTGCTACTATAAAAATTAAGGGATTGCTAACTGTATCAAATTTAAAAAAAAAAAGAACCAATCGAGAACAAAAAGTGTTGGCTTTTCTCGTCTTCTTCTGTTGTTTTTGTTTCTCGATATTTTTTCCTTGTTGGTCTACTATTACTTCTCTTCTTTCTTATTTATTCAAACTAAAAACATAAAACTTGATTGATAATGATCAAAAGAACAAGTTTGACACGGTCATGTTGTTTTACTGTTTGGCGAAAAAATCACACATATACATGGATTTTCATTAAACCTTTATATATTTTAAAAGCCATCGGGGCTCCATCAGCGTGAATTATAAAATAATATAAATCGGTATTTTCTGTCGATTCGATATACAAATTTTTTTTTTTCCTTTTTAAAATTTATTTCGTAAATTATATTACGATTTTGTGAAGGAAAAAAATCGTCGAACTAACAATTAAGAGAAAATAAATAATAATCTGACAATAAGCTGAAAAAATTAGATCTTTTAGTATTTATAGATGATTACCGCCACTGCTTAATTATTCATTGGAATGGGAAATTAATAAATTGATTATTTTCATTAGTAGTTCATCAAACTCGTTCCCAAATACTAATAAATCGCATAGCAGCGAGTACAACTTTATCGGAGGTTTACCTGTATTTAGTCTAAATTATCGCCTAGAAAGATGACGATATTTAAAAATGTATAATGTTCTACGAATTACCCCAAATCAGACTGAAAAAACATTCTATTTAGAAATTTTAATCAAAAATAGATTAACTGAACTATGGATTTTTCAAACTTGGCCAGAAGTTTATTTTTTTTTAAAATCCTGAAACTTATTCAGGAAAAAAAATCACCACAATCGAAATAAAATTTCTATTAAAAAAAATTAAATTTCAAATTTTTCATCAAAAAAACAGCAAAAAAATGAACTGAAGATTATCGAGAAAAATCATGCATTTTTAAAAAGCTCAATATGTCGCTCAAAAATTTTTTTTTCCAAAATCCTGAAATTAATTTTTAGTTTACCTTATCAGGTATTTAGGATTAATGTTTGAACCAAATCGAGGGAATTTTTATTAACAAAAAATTTCGTTTTAAAATCTTTATCAAAAAATAGCAAGAAAATGAACAGAAGATTGTGAAAGAAAATCATGACTTTTAATAGCTCTTAATTCGCTCAGGATTTTTTTTTTCAAAATCCTGAAATTAGTTTTTAGTTTACCTTACCAACTATTAAGGAAAATTTTTTTAACCAAATCGAGTTAATTTTTCTTTAAAAAAAATCCATAATTAAAATTTCGATTTTTGGTAATCTCTGTTATATTAGAATTAAATTTATCTGTGTTAAAATGACCTCGATTTCCGTGGGTTATCAAATGAATGTATGGTCAAAATCAAATTATATGAATATATTTGCCCACACGGCAGGCCGATAAGATCGCCGAATATTAATTTTTCATTTAGCGACATCCAAAATCTTCCGAACATGGAAGTTTGATATGGTGAATGCGGATGATAATATAATATTAAGGAAAATTTAATTAATTTTTACAGAAGCTGCCAGCAGAATGTCAAGCCAACATAAATAAATAAATAAATAAATGATTAACTTTAGTTGATGAAATAAATAAATAAAAATTACTAAACCTACTTTTTAACAGAGGTTTCGGGTTCGATTGTTTCCTTCGGGACATCTTAAAATCAGTTGTTTCGGCCGGCTAAAATCACTCACGCTCACCTCGAACTATATACAAAAAATAACTCCCGCAATTACGGTAACGTAAAATAACAATAATAAACTAATAATAATTGGAAACGATCCGATTGAAAATAAAATCATTTCACGCTTATTCATTTAGAATTAGAATTATTTATCGTATATGGTAGGACATGTGCAGTAGTACTCGTACTTGTTAGTATTTTATTACCGAACAATTGTAATTGATTGCAAATATTACATATTTTTTAGCACCAAATTTTATGAATCAATAATTTTGATAGCATAAATTGTTGATTTTATTTTGGAATAATTTATTGATTTCCAAATTAATAACTAGACAGATACTTTATCCGAAAATAGTTAAAATTAAGTTTTAATTTAATTATTACCCGAATAGCAATTGGAAAATTAACACACCTTAAAAGAACATAAATCCAAAAACTAATTTATTTAATGAATGAAACCAAATAATTTTGTTGTTAAAATTTACAAATCCGCCGGTTTGGTTTTACTACGAATTAATTTCGTTAAATCTAATTTTTATTATTCGAACCCCGAAATCACGCAAAGGCCACAATACAACTGTGGCTAAAAATCACACAACAGTAGAAATTAACCCAAAGAAATATTATAAAAATTACGAAACTACTTCGTATCTACTTTGTATATGCTACACTGAGCATGTCAAAAATTCAAGTCATGAATATTGTTGCCAGTTTCTTTTATTATTTTTGACATTTTCATGGGGTAATTTTCAGTTCATTAAAAAATTACCGGAATTAAAAAATATCCCTATTATGTTAAAATAAGCTATTAAAAAAAATTTGGTTTTTGAGTCCTCAAAATACATTTGTTGCATTCCTATACCCGGGAGAGGAAATCCCTCTCATTCTCATCCATTCTCTGCGAGTAAGTTTCTCGAGAACGAGAGATTTTTTTATAGATCCGAATTAAGAATGTATTTCGTGTCTCCAATACCATCTCACATCCCAACCACACCACCAACCCATCGAGTTATTTTCTGACTCTGCATGAATATTATATATTTATTTGGGTTTTTTGATTCTTATCAGGTAAGTGAAACGAACAGACATTTAGATCAAAGTAGATAAGAAGGCACCACCAGTTAAAATGCCTATCCCTACCATATAACAAAGTACATTTGTACACATCCAAGTATGAACCGTGTGTGCGGATCGGATGGTAAAAATATTAAAAAAAAAGTTATGCGTTATAATATAAAATTGTTATATCTTAAAAAACATTTGAAGATTAACATCTTTCGATTTTGTTGTTGTTGTTGTTCCATATATAAAAGCAATAACAAAAAAAATATTAAAAACAGTAAAGTTTATGCTTTGTTGTAACAAATATGTATATCAGGGATATGGTTCGGTGAGGATATAATTTAAAAACGTATCCTAAACCTGGAATTCAGACAGAATATACTCTGCAGGTCGCATCTTTAAATATTAATTTTGCTCCGTGTAGGGTAACGTAGCTGAAAAAAATTTGAATGACCCCAAATTACCTTCAAGACCTTTTTATTTCAGGATCTTACTATATGTTGAATAGCGATCCTTCATACAAATATTCTTGTACTTGCGAATTGCCACGGTCTACCACAAACTCATTAGTCCTGTAGAGGCGCTGCATATCTAAAAAAAACTGGTATAAAATATATTTTATACCTAATTCTTCATTTCGACACAATATTTTTGTTTGAATTTTAAAAATT
>JANTOP010036771.1:0-11055 GCA_027564815.1 Symmerus nobilis | reverse complement strand
AAAAGTGCGCTCTAGCAGTGTATTAATGGCATAAAAACAAGTCAAAAATATTGCCAAACTTTAACCTCAATTATCTCAAAACTATCGTTTTTGAACTATAAAACTCCATAACTTCGCCACTTTAAGACATTTTTGAGCAATTTTTTCTGCGTTCTCTTCAGAATTTTATCCTTTATCCAATGGTATCAACTCGAAGATACCTGTGGCAAGATAAGGTCCGTTTTGTCACGACGAGTCACATTTATTGAAGTTAAACTTCTTTGCCGAGGGTAAACCAAAAATAGATGTAACGGAAGTTGGTTAGACGTTTGGCTTGCCAGCGTTTAGAATTATTTCCAAATACTCAATTCAGCATTTGGCTTGCCAGTCGTTTCGAAATATTTCCATACCGAAAATAAATACTGAAGTCAGACATATCCAGATGTCAAAACCAGTGTGCAGACGCCAAATACTGAAGACAACATTTTTTTTTGTTACAGGGTGACCCAAAAAAGTCTTTCTTTTACAGGGTGACCCAACAAAATTGTTCTCGATAATTTTCTTCCCTCTTACAGGGTGAGCCAATTTTTTTTTCTTACAAGGTTACCCAAAAAATATTTCTCCAAAACTTTATTCCCTCTTACAGAGTGACCCACAAATTTTTTTTCTAAAAATTTTTTACTCCCTCAGGGTGACCCAAAAACCATTTTGACCCAAAAACGAAACACGAATTTAATTAAATTGTCCAAAAGAAGTTTCACTTCAGCAATGTGGTCAAAGCGCAGATGTTTTTTCTCAAAGTATTTGCTTATTTAGGTACTAATAAAGCTATGCTCGTTATTTTCCAAAAAAAAAAAAAACTTTGGTTATAATTACATGGATGATTCCTGAACTAATTTAATGAACTAATTTGATATTTTTTGTAAAATTTTGATAAAAGACCCATTTTTTTCCAAAACAATAAAGCCAATTTGTCTCAAATTTCTGAAGAAGATTGTTGTTGCAACTTTGGAATACAGAGGAAATGGGAATAAATAGGGTTGGAAGGTAGGATCAGGATTCTGATTGTCAGATTCCGTTAAATAATTGATCTGCCTTTAGGGTTGAGAAAGATATTTCTTAACTAATAGATAACACAGAGTTTGCTCTGCAGAAGCTCGATTTCACCATTATCAAGATTTCTTACAAAATATACAATCGAATCTGTTGGATATGTGCCCATGGAATAAAAAATTGTACCGGCGAGTTGTATTTCTAAACTAGAAGTAAAATTCTCCACTTCGCGCGATATGAATTCGTCTTCCATCATAACATCACCATGCACTAAATATTGTTTAGAGAATCTTCTTCGTCCCCAAAATGATCTAACAGTAAAGAATATGACATGTTTTTTATAGGTTGAAGATTGAAAATTTCATATAAATCGGCAAAAGAATCAGACCATAGGCGCTTTTAGCAAACGGCATGACGGAATGCGAAAGAGTCGAAAATAAAAAAAGGAGCTTCAACCACCTTAGAAATCATGAACTTATAAAAAATTGTTTGTGAACATTAGATAAGCTTCGATTATGGCATCGCATGGCTAACTATCAAATGTCTTAGACTTAAGGGGTTACAAAACAAGATAAATTGTTTATACATTTAAGAATATTTTAAGCGTTTAACTATTTCAAAATTCAAATTATTTCCGGAGTTATAGCAATTAGAATTGACCGTGGCAGATAGTCGGCCTGAATCTCATGTAGGAAGCGGAACGGCGTGAGCTGGCAGAGGGGATTCCTACCGGGAAATTTGGCAGCTGAAAATATATTCGAGGGGTATATACTTGCTTGTTCCGAACCGTATTTAACCGTATTTATGAAATATTTAGTTTTAAGACGCTGACGCGGTACTCTTTTTCTCAACTCAAAATGTTGGACCAGTTATCTGCAGATCTACTTGACCGATTTCGATAAAATTTATACCACGTATTCTTTATAATATTATCTAAGAGGCAGCTGAGAATTTTTTTATGCCGCGTTCATTTTTATAAATTTTTAAAACTCAAAATTTCAGTAAAAATTAGACTTTTTTTCAAAAACAAAAAAAATTGCCTATAATTATTATTTTATATATTTAATAGCTGCGTGAAAAACAGTTTTTATTTGTAGACCCATTTTTCCGAGCGCCAAAAATGTTTAGAAACTTCTACAGAGGACGAGCCAGTAAGTTCTAAGATGATGATTATTTTCAAAAAATATTAGAAAACCACAGCAGAGTACAATATAGCGCTACAATAGAAACAATTTACAATTTAAACAATTTTATTTTCATGCAGTAACAATAGACGATTTTTAAGTTTTTCAAAATTGAAATTCGTTCTGGATTTCCCAATTATTTTCCTCGGATCCAAAAAAATGTAATGATACAGGAAGTTTATAAATTAGTTGAGGAAAAATACAAAAATATCAAAACTAAACTTTTCGTTCAAAAGCTTTGTAAAAATTCGAGAAAGCTTAATTTTCCAGACCTTATTTGTTACGTTCTAAAATCTATTTTCTATCCAGATAATTCTTCTTATAATTAAAATGTCATTTTGTATAATTTGGAATCAAATTTCAATCCCATTCATTAAATATGGAGTTTTCGCATAAAGCTCATCCAAACGATTAAAAGCGCGATGAAATCTTTATAAGTTTTGAACTTAATTTTTTATGAGTAAAAATATTTTTTTTCTCAGATAGTGGCCCTTTAACGAAATTTCAATATTTTCCAAAATAAAGCATTAAAAGCTCAATGAAAACTTAAAATTAAAATGTCATTTTATAAAACTTGGAATCTAATTTTTATTCGATTCATTAAATTTAGATAAAATATGAAATTTCCAGCTTAAAATTTTCTCAATCTACTGAAAGCTGAAAAAAAGCTTTAAGTTTCGAACTAAATTTTTTTCGTTTTCAAATCTATTCTCTATCCAGATATCGGTCATTTAACGAAATTTTAAATTTTCCCCAAAAAGCATGCATCAAAAATCTGAAAAGCTCATTGAAAGCATATATGTATGCAAAGTATCAAGCTGATAACCGATCAATTCAATTCAATTCACTAAAGCTTTCGTAAAGATTTCTATTTTCCATAAAGCTTTTCAACGAAAGTTTCCGATTTAATTTTAATTTAATTATTGCGAGAAAATTTAGATTCCATACTGACAAAAATAATATTTTAATTTAAAACTTTCGCTGTGCTTTTGGAACTTTCTTCAAGCTTTTTCTGAAAATCTTAAATTTCACATTTCAAAGCGTATAAATGGAAAGTATAGAGCAGGGGTAGTCAACCTTTTATACCTACCGCCCACTTTCATATCTTTGTTAGTAGTAAAATTTTGTAACCACCCACCGGTTTCACAGAAATGGCGAATTATAAAGTAGGAAAATAACTTTACTTTGTAAAATTTATAAAGCAAAGTTACAGCAAGTTATTTCTAAGTAAGTAATTTCTCATAAGTCTTAAATGAAGTTAAATTGAAGTTCACTTAAACAAAATCATCCAAAAACTGACTTATTGAACTGATTTGTTGATTTTCTCGAAATTTTCCGAAATTTCCTTAATTTTTTTTTAACTTTCAATTTCCGAGTGTTTTAGTTGACTACTTCGACTTCAAATTTTGATAAAATATTGTCCAAAATTATCTAATTCTAAAAAAAAGTTGTAAAATTTTTGAAATCTGGAATAAAGTCACATTCGGAACTTAAAGCTTTTTTTGAGCTTTCAAATTTTTCAAAAGCTTGAGAAAAATTTCGAATTCGATATAAAATTCAGTTATCGGATGAGAAGTATATTCCAAACAAGCAAAAAAAATTTGTATTAAAAGCTCTCAGTGAACTCTTTGTGGACATGAATTCAATCCTTTTTGAATAGATAAGAAAGATCGTTGCAGTAAAATAATTTGGCAGAAAAATATGTTACAAAATGTATAAAGTTAAATTCCAAACCTAAGCTTTCTTTGAGCTTTTCCGGTTTTGAAAAGCTTTTGAAGCCGAATTAACGATTTGATTAAATTTTTAGTAATCCAATGAATAGATGGTTCCAAGTAAATAAAAATAAAATTTGTATCAAAAGCTCTCAATGAACTATGGGAATTTAAATTGGGCTTATTAGAGAAAATTCGAAATTTCGTTGCAGTAAAATATGTAGTAGAGAAATAGATTTCGACGCGTATAAAATTACATCCGACGCTTAAAGCTTTCTTTGAGCTTTCAAATTTTTCATAAGTTTTTTGGGGAAAACTTTAAAATTTTAAATAAATTTAATTATTCGGGTAAAAAACAGATCTCAAACTGAATAAAATAAAGATTTAATTCAAAGCTTTTATCATGCTTTGAAGTCATCAATAAAGATTTTTTTTTTTTTGGAAAGTTAAAATTTCGACACGAAAAATTTTTTTTGATAAAAAAATATCTTAAACTGAAAGCTTTCTTTACGCTTTTGTAATAAAACTTCAGATTTAATTAGAATTTAATTAATCAAATAAAAAGACTGAATTTCCCTTGGTTATTTTCTTTAATTTACGAAATGAATTTTCTTCCGGAATTGAAAAATGTAATGAAGCAGTATTGTTTCCTAATCATCAGATAAATAAATTGATTTATCAAAATTTAAAAACAATCAACCCCCGAATTTTTGTAAGGGTGAAGCGGGGCGTGGTTATTCAAAAGATCACTTTTTCGAAAATTGGTCATAATTTCCCGTACAATTTAAAATTTTAAAATTTCACTTATAGCATTTCAGGGTTAGTTTAATAGAGGTAACGAGATAAAAAAGTTAAAGGGTTATCTAACAAAGTTGTAATTTTTAGATAACTTCAAAAAATGATAATTTATTTTCGTGTCCATTGAGTCCTAGCTCAATGTGCACACCTTATGGAGATATTAACAGCATGCCACCGTTCGGAAATTATTGTTCCGTCTTGTTGTTCTGTTCGGAAAATGCTTCAATATCAGACAAAACTCCTACCGCCCACAATGAAAGTTGGAACGCCCACTAGTGGGACCAGGTTGACTACCCATGGTATAGATCTTAGAAAACAAGACTTCAAGTACCACTAATCTTTCATTGATCGAAAGAATCCCCAGATAGGTAGACCATAGGCCAGATTTCGAGACTTATTTTGTAGCATCTCTCCTCACCAATCATAATTCAATCTAAAGTTGATAAAATTAGTAAAATGAATAAGAGAGTCAATTTTTAAATATTCTTTTCAACGTATACATTTCGGAATCGTTGAAATTCAAAATTAATCTTTCGAAAAGAAATTTCGGAGAATGCCATAACTTCCGCACGTCCGTACAAATCAGAAAGTAAGGTAAAAACCATTGTTATGATTAGAATGCATAAAATAAATACCAAAAGGATAGATATAATAAACTGATGGTAAATTTATATTTGCTGGTCCAATTTATTTGATGTAAAAATGACCAAGCCATATAATTTGTGAGAATATTATGACCAATCAAATAACAGTTGTTTTTATGGAAAATTCACATAGAAAATATGTGGACAAATATATTAACCCAAAAATAAAAATTTACCATTAATTATTTAACAGAACCGATATAATAATTATGTGTATAAATAAATGTATATATAATTTTACTAAATTTTTATCGTCTACTAGTCCAGTAGTATATTACCACCGTAATTCATATACAAAAAGCGATATTTTCCTCGATATTTTTATAACAAATTTCTAAAAGTAATGTTTTTTATTTTATTTGTTTACGCCATTATCGCATTATACTGAAACCATTCACTTTTTTATAATTCACTATATACACCAATATCTCACGTACGAAATGGCTCATTGTTTCTTGTTCAAGGAGTCGGAACACATAACCGAGAAATAGCAAAATAAATTCGACCTTCAGCTCAGAATAACTAACAGTATAGGCAGAAATAAACACTTACCATAAATCTTATGCCAGTAAAATACTAACACATCCTAATCGATTGTACACAAGTATTTCTCTGTCGAAAATAAAATGCCCATCGAAAAAATTCTTAGTTACTAAACTAAATACAAAAAAAAAAAAATAAAAAAAAGTTATCAATAACGATTATGGGAAATGAAAAGCGAAAAGCGGAATGTTTACAGTAACGAGATAGGAACACGTAAATCAAATTTATATTATCAAGAAGGATAATTCGACCAAATAATACAGAACCAATATGAAATTATACATCCATATCCTTAAACAAAACCTACTGAATACCAGGACAGATTGAAAAAAAAGGACTAATTTTCATATACGGTATTAAATTTTGAAATCCAATTTTCCTTTCACCCGAATACTCTCACAAAATTTTACGTTATGTATGTAATCCGTGTTTGCGCAAATGATATCAAATTTTCCTTGGGAATATGATTAAAAATAAAAATAAAAGCTCTTGATAAAAAGCTCTCCTTCCTTATTCCAACCCCATCAGCCACATCGTTGTAGAGGGTTTACTTAATAATATGAATGAATGTAGTGATATGTTAAGTTATAAAATATTTATTAAGGAATAAAAGAAAACGAAGGAGTTTTTTTTTAGTAGATATACGAAAAATTCAAAAGTTATCGTATGTTATCAAAATATTTCATCTTCTAATAGCAATCTAACAATTCTTACAACTCCATATACCATTTATTATGCAATACAGAGATAATTTGGCGCCAAAATATGGCAATCAATGGTTTCCTACCCTTATTCTATCTCAATAAAATATTAAAAGAGATGGAATACCTACACAATGCATTTACTTGCTCTCCTATATCAATGGCCCTTAAGTCATAAGTAGCAAATCGAATGAAGTTCGAAATCCATGTTGGGATTGAGAGTGATGAAAAATTTCCCAAGACATCATCATTTGCGACATCATACTTCGAAATCGATTTATGGACGGACTAGGGTAACGTGAGATAATTAGGATTCGCTAGTTAATCTGAGCAGAGGTAAACGAACAACAGTAGCTGTTCGTCATAATCTCATAAATGATCTCATTGAAAATAGCTCAAAATAATTATTTTCAAATTGTTTCCTTTAGAATTTGGCGATTTTTATGAAATTTCTGAGTTTTTATAAACTTTTACGATTGCAAAGAAAATTTTTAGATTCTCATAACATTTTTGAATTTTCATGTAATTTTCGGATTTTTAAAATCGAAAAATTATTGAATGTGCAGTGAAGCATTGATATTTTTGACTATTCCCCGACTTTACCTGAGGCCTCCCGACATTACTTTCCTAGGCGCAAAAAAATTTTAACGAGAAATTCACTGAGAGCATTTGAAAGCTTATTAATTCGCTTTCCCCTTCGAAATGCACAATTTTGTGCGATTTTTTTTTCTGTGAGCTGTCAAATTTTTGATTTAAAAAAAAAAAAAAAACAATAGAAAAATCTGCAACTTCGCGAAAAATAATTCAATTTTTAATGTTCTTTTCGATTAGATTCTTCTTTACACCCCCTCACAGTGCAAACGGCGCTCTCAAATTTAAAAAAAAATGAAAGGATATTTTTTTTAGAGTAGGAGGGGAGTAAAACATTTTTGAGTTTTGATTCAAAAACTAGAGGTAAAATTGAATTATTTTTCACGGTGACAGAGTATTTCGAAAATTGTCTACTCTAATTAAAGTTATCTGTGGTCGGATTTTGTGCACATATAGTTGTCAACGAAATTGGTCGTTATAGTCAATGTATTTACTCAACCAAATTTTATTCACCTCAGTTGTTTTCAACTGGTTTAGAGCTATTGACAAATATAATTTTCGTTGATATAAAAATGACTGAGTTTTAATATAGAGATAGACGTTACAAATCGGAAAAATTTTACGAACGAGAATGAGAAAATTGCTGGCTATATCTCTAAACGTCATTTTTACAACAAATTTAAAATAAGTCAACGAAAATTGAAAATGTCGAAAAGTGTGTGCACAAAATCCGGCCACTGGTATATTATAGCCAGATGTCACCAATTGCAATGGAAATATGAACATTTTAAGAAAATAAATTATAGGAAACACCCGTTTGTGGCAGAAATCACATTCAGCTTACTCATGACGCAGGGGTCTTCATTGATCGATCATTATTTCGGGCAACATAGGAGTTTAATGTTAAAAAAAATGATAAAATAAAATCGAAAACAATGAAAAAAAAATAGATTTCGAAGCGGAAAGACTAAAATTTTGAGATGCTCTCATGGAATTTCTTGTTTAACCTTCCTTGCACAGGATAGACGCTCTCAATGTTCAAAAACAATGAAGGGATAATTTTTCTAACTTTTCTAACGTTTGGCAAAGAACAAGGTGATTAAAGCGTTTTAGCTGATTCATACACTAGAAAGTGCAATGCTTTAAAAAGAGCTGTAAAATATAAAAAATTACTTATTTCTCGCGGGGCTATAACTTTTTTTATTATTTTTCAATTTCTTTGAGGATTGAATAGATTCGAATGCTAATAATTAAATAATGATAATTTAATATCAGTAGGTACCCATTCAAAAAAAAAACCGTCAGGGCTATCCAACATGACTTCGTACTAGGAGTACCTGAAAAAAAGACAGTAGATTGTTAGGCCACCGCTCATACATTTGCTCTAGCCCATAGTTGCTTAAGAAAAATTATCTTACGGGTATGAAAAAATATTTTGAAATTGTTACTGGTTGATGTAAAAATAAATATTAAAAAGTAATTTCTACGACTAACTATTATTATGACTCTGTAACCCCTTTGCTGACTCGTAGAAGATACAATTTTTTAAATTATAATTTTTTTACTTTAATATTATTATTTTAACAATTTTAACATTTATTATAATAATTTTACTTATTGTTAGCTTTTTATAATTTTTAATTTTATTCCCTAATCAAACCGGTCCACCAGTATAGTTCAAAAACCATTTATCACCCGATCTAGTCCAAATACCGTTTCTTCTTGGCGTCCTTTATGTTTTTGATGTTTTTATTTTTTGGATGTCGCTTAACCAATCGCCCAAGCCGTTCTGCCCATCAAATGTTTACCTATCGCCCCGTCAGGTCAGTTAATCCTCTCTCCAACCTTAACGGTAAAAAGCCGATCGGGTGCGCCGAGAAGTACTGGACCGCCTAACTATACACTTACATGTAATTTCCCCTATTTATTATTTTACTTATACAATTTAATCTTGTAATTTATTATTTAATTTAATTTTCATCTTATTTTAAAAATTAGGATTTCAGGTGTTACAACTCATTCTGGTAATTTTCTTCATTTTATATTAATTCGTTAATTCTTTTTTTGCTTTGCGATTATTCTTCAAACCGTGAAATGAAAAAGCAATACAAATTATTTTGCGACCTATTTTTATAATTTCCTTCATTCTCCATAAATTTATATGTTAAATTTAATTTTTCAAGTTTACAAATAGAAAATAAAAATGTAAATCTTGAAAGTGTCCTGACATCTAGGTACTAGAGATTTGTTACATGTAATTTTGCTATGATATTGTTCTTTATATTCGAAAATGAAAATAATAATTTCCGGTTTACTTTAAACTCAAATTTCTATGCTAATTTCAATTATTTTAGTTTTTATATGGGGGTAAAAAAATAACCTCGGTGTTAGGCGCTGAGCACCCCTGCTCTACCCCAACAATTTTTGGCATGAAGTTGCTACCAGGCCACTGTAAATATTTTTTACTATTCTTAAAACTTGTAAATTTGAAATTTAGTTAAATCGATAAATATGTAGAGGTCGCACAAAATTCATTTGTAAATCAACTTCGTCTTTCTTTTTTTGAATGTTGAGAGTAGCTCCGACATTAGAACTTCAATCAACTTCAAATGTATGGTTCACTTTCATTATTTATTGAAAACTAGCCTTTTCTTCTGAGATCATATTAACGTAAAATGAGTTTTACAGATATTCTCCATGCACAAAATTAATTTCTTTGGTTATTTCAGTTTTAGGGCTTAAAAAGTCATCCTATGATAGTCAAATATAAGAAGCACCCTAGTCATTTTTTTGAAATATATACGTTTGTAAATTAGGAAGAAGGTAGAAAGGCAAATAAAAAAGTGATGAAAGAAAATTTTGTATTAAATTGGTTCATTTTTATTCTACAATATTTTTTAAACAAAACTCCAATTTTACAGATAGAAATTCGGAATTTTTGTTAGAAAATGTCTTCCTATACTGTTCATGAATTGTAAAGAGTTTTGTATCTCGTGAAAATAATTAGGGTGTACCTACATTTGAGCAGCATATGGTGACTCGTAAAGCCGTCCAAATAATATTAAGAAAAATCTGAAAAAAGGCGAGATCAAGGTGAAGCAGACAGGGGTGTAAGCAGTGCTGTACTAAGCAACTCGCCTTTCAGATACAAAAGGGGAGGGTATTCCTTCATTAGAATAATAAAGGAAAAATAGAGTTAGAAATAATCGTTGAGTGTGGTCTACTATGACGGTCAGGCTGGTACTGGTAACTACTCGCAAAACTTCGAGTTTCCTAACTTACCGATTATAGTCAGATGCTTATATGTCACACTTTTGACTAAAAAAAATGCCGTCATATTGCAATTTATAGCATTATTGCAGTGTACTAATAAATATTGTATTAATGCAGAGTGGCTCTATTAATACAAGAACCATTTGTGGAATACCTCAATGGTGTGACGATATGTTTGACGCAGACTGGGGATTAAACCTACTTTAATTTGTGAGATGCAGCAAATTCCACAGCATGGAATTCCGACCGTGGTTGCAGAAAGACCAGAGTCGTTTGGCTACTGTACCGCTGATAATCATAATACAAATGAGTGTTATGTTTCGCTCCTAATTACTAGACGTTTAGTAGAACGTACGCTGCTGGTCAACGAAGATAGAAATTTGGGCTAATTAATTAATTCATTTCAGTATTTCAGTGTATTAATTTTTTTCCCAGTGTATGATTGTTTTAAAAAAATTTAATTTCATATTTTTCTATCTTAGAATTTAATTTCCTATAACCAAAAACCGAAGATATAATAAAGACTTATCACGATGGGAGCAATTTCATAATTTCTTGAATATCGAATTTAAAACAA
>JANTOP010036749.1:0-11057 GCA_027564815.1 Symmerus nobilis | reverse complement strand
TGATGTCGACACCTGGATTCGAACCTGAACCTCCCTCTTCAAAGGCGGGCGCCATACCCATTATGCCATGAAGAGGTTCTCAGCACTTACGAACTTTAAAAGCAAAGTATTAAAAGCCATTATGACGGCCGTAATATGAAGGAGGTAAAAAGGCGATCGTTTATGTCAGGGATCTCCAAACTACGGTTTGCTCTAGCGGGCCAGACATGCCTTGTGTTCGGCCCACCCCAAAGTTTATTTTGATTACATTGTAAAATTTAGAATTTGAGTAAATCATTCAAAGTAATTATGAGAGTTTTTATTTAACGACCAATTAAAGGGGCTCGAACTTTATCAACTTGTAAATAGCAATTTTCTGTTAATTCAAAAGAAAAATACTAGGCAATATATCGCAACGGTGTGTGCCAGAGTGCCAGGTTTTTGATAATAGGGAGGCCCAAACTATCGATGCGGTCCTGGAGCTGGTAATTATTGATATGAGATTAATTCCAAAACTTACAATAAATGACATACTTAATGTGATTTATGTAGCTCTAACTTTCCACTGACAATTGTATGTAGTTGTAGATCAAGTTTACTTGTGGAAAGTATCAGCAGCGACTTCAAATGCTCATCAGTTAATTTGGATCTGTAAGTATTTTTGATATACACCTAATTCTGTTTTTGCACGATAGATTGGTTCCTGAAGATTTCGTGTAAAAAAATTTCGTGTAAAAGAAGACATTGTATATATGGAAAAAAAGAAGATTAGTTCCGGATCTAAAAAACCAGCATAAATTATTTTAAAAAACCATATGAAAATATTCCATTTTTATAATCTTTTTTATTTTATTTCAACAAAATACATAAAAAAAATGTGTAATAAAAATGAAAAAAATACTTTATGAACAAAAAAATCTATTTTACACATGCATACATACATTTTGTTTAATCATTTTCATTTTTAGACAATAAACGGGGCAAATGTTTGCGAACGGCTGGAATATCACTGCTATCACTTGATGTGTAATGAACATTGTCTTCTTCCTCTATTAACGAAATTTTTTCCGTGAACTCTTGAATAAAATGATGAAGAGCCTCCTTTGAGGTGTGAAAGTGTGTGTTTAATAGTACACGTGATCATTTCACACATAATTATTAAACCAATCAAGCAGATCTATCAAACCTACAATATGATAAATCTGGCCTATGATATGCGATCTATTATACATATAGAAAATAGAAATGATTGACTACGCGACAAATAAAATTTTTTTTTTAGAATTTAGAAAAAAATTGTTAGAAATTGTATTGAAAAATTCGTGTTAAATCAAAATAATTCGTGTAAAAAGAGAACAAAAATTTTTTTTGAATTCGTGCTATATCAAATTCGTGTAAAAAAAGTTCGTGGAAAAACAGAATTAGGTGTATTTCATTTTGGAAAATGTTCTTTCAAACAGATAAGTAGTGCCGAAAGCGGAAAAAAGCCACGAGCAAATGTATGCATGTGATCAAACTGTATGCGAGGAAGAGTCTTATAAAATTTAGCAATGACGACTTCAAATATTTTTCTATATCAACGGATAGTCCACCCGCGCTTGTGCCATAGATATCTCACTCGCCGGTTAGTCCCAAAACGAAAATTTGCGTAAAATTCAAAACTATAGTATGTTGGTATGATGAGCTAGCTAGGTCTTGGTCCTTGGGACTAAGTGGAGGAGTTAGTGTGACCCTTAGGCTAAAAAGTTTGGAGACCCATGGTCTATGATATGGTTTCCTAAAAATTGTGCCGTTATATAGTTGTAATATATATTATTTAAAAATGATCACCGCTACGATTAAACAGTGCCATTTCCTAAAACACAATGCCGCTAAATAGCGGCCGTAATATGACAGACGCAAAAGGACGCCCGCTTAGGCTATGGTTTCCTAAAAATGGCGCCGTTATATAACCGTAATGTATATTATTATAAAATGATCACAACAACGAGAAATAAACGTTACGAAATTGTTTATCACCGCTATGATGGACATAATGCAAATGACGGCACCGCTATTTTACATCCGTTCGTAATCAACGTTCTCTAGGAAACCAGCCGACTGATTCTTACGGGATTAATAAATTTATTTAAAAATAAATCGAAATGGGAAAATTTTAAGGGGGAATGTCGAATAATTTTATGTCTTGCACTATCTACTGCAGTACTTCGTGCAATACACAATAGCTGGCATTTTTTGCCGACCGGTATTTTTGGTTAATTATTATCAACGATGCAATCCCATTATACCACGCTACAATCTTCTACGCTCTATTCTAATTTGATTATTTACACTACCAAATTTTCATTCATTCATGTTATCAAATATTTCTCTAGATCCTTCATTGAGTTTCAAAACACTTCAATCACGATCACGACCCCTTTATTGTCGGACAAAAATATCGAGAACTAAACTCATGTAAAACTTCAACGAATGACTTGTAGGGGTGCTGTATTAACTAGCGTGGTGAAAAAAAAAATCGAGGTTATGCGTCATTTTTCTCTCAAGATAATGTCGGAAAGTCCCGTCAAAATCTCTCGGCAACCCTATCTTTTGTATAGAGATTGTTTAAGTGACGTCATGCGTCGCTACATTACGGCCGCTATATTACGGCCCCCTTTTTTTACGGAACGTGAACGGAAAATACGCGTGACAATATCAGAATAGAATCCGAACAAACCTTTATTTGTGGCGAAAAGAATAATAATAATTCTGTCAATGGTTTTGATATGGCTGGTCGTATATTCCGAATCCGAACATATTGATTTTTAAAAATAAACAAACAAATTCGAAACGAAATTGTTGAGAATAATTAGTTAAATTTATGAAGTTAAATAGTGAATAATAACGAGTTATTGACACTGCAATACTTTATAATGGATCTTTATGATGATTTGGATACAAAACAACGGGCCGGTCAAATTGATGGCTGGTCTTCGGGAATAAAAATGTTACAAACGCAGCTGGCCCTCAAGACTAAATCGGTTGTACCAAACATTCAAAGAAGAGATGTGCCGAAAAAGCCGGTGAGTCAATAGAATAAAAATTATAAGTTTAATTACTACGTACATTATACATTAAACTTGGACATTATAGGTACAGACTATCATCATCAACAGGAAAGTATTGGTTGGTAAAAAAAACATCACAGTAATAATACTCGGTAAAGTTGTTCAAATTACAAAAGCGGGTTAATCGATTTATTCTACCAAACTGCGTTTAATGAGGCATCGACATTATAGTGGGGTACCCCTAGCCTATTCTATAAACTAGTGCAGAGTTTGTTTGAATTACACTACGGTATTCGCTACTCTGATAGCCAAGAAGGCATGAAAAAGGCATGAAAAGGGCATGAGTGGAAGGCCTTCTAGTTGAATTGAAATTGCGTAAGTCCTTGGGAAAAAGGTAAGGTGTTTCTCACCAATGAATAAAAAGAATTTTCATAATACTCAGTACTTATTCATGCCTTTTGCAGGCCTGAAAGAAGTACTTCTATTCAGGCTCTTTTCACCCCATTTTCAGGCCCCTTTAACGCCTCTTTCAGGCCTGAGAAAAGCAATTTAATTCAGGCCCTTTCCAGTCTTTCTTTAGGCCAATGAATTTTTTTATGAATTCAAATATAATATTTTATTATACATAAAGGATTTTTTGTACATTTATTTGTCATATTAATTGTTTTTTTTTCATTTCTGGTGCTGCTTATTTTGTAGCATCTATTATGCGCCTTATGAATGGATTTTTTAGGTCATCTTCACATGTTGCAAGGCCTATTGCGGTTCCATATGCATCTACAATAAGTAATTTATGAATAACATAGATAAATACTTATAGTAACTAATATCATAACAACTTACCGAACAAAATATGCTTAAATAAGCTAAATGCGTTTAAGGATCTTTTTCCGGCGGTCCCCTTCAAATTAAATTCCAGGTACACCGTATCAGATGCACTGAATTTAAGGGCTCTTTCAACACCTGTTGTAGTACGACTGTTGTAGTAAATCAGTGAAAATATTGCCTATTGAAATAAAAGACTGTTAATAATGTTTATGGTGTAACTTTGTATTGTATATAGGATTTATAACATACCAATTTCTGCGCAAATTTGTCATTTGTTAAGCGTACATGCTCTAAGTCTTGCATCTCTGCGACAGACTGAATAGGAAATTTAGATTCAATCTCGACATCTATGTCAGCCTTTTCCTCTCCAGCTAATCGATTTAATTTAACTTGCTGTCTACACATTCTCCCGAAGACATTCATACATATTTGCTTTAAATACAATTGCTAATTCACTCATTTTGTTTTAAATACGTTTTCGCGACATTCTTTTTTTTTTTAAATAAATCAATTACACTATAAATCACTTGAATATTTATTAAATTTATATATTATTCGAATTATTCTTCACTGAACCGACGGACACTAAACTTTTCATGACATTTCTAAAGGAGGCATGAAGATGGCCTGAGTGAAATGTACTTAAGAAGGCCTGAATTTGAAGCACTAAAGAAGGAGTGCTAGAAAAAGGCCTGACGAAGGTCTGAGTAGTATGTGCTGAATCAGTGCCGGTCTTAGCCTTCTTGGCGCCCTCGGGCAGAGTATTTCAGAGCGCCCCTATTGAATTGCAAATGTGACTGTTACTAAACAAAATTCGGCTCGGGCGTGCATTCAGCGCCCCAACCAGCCTGGCACCCTCGGGCGGTGCCCGACCACGCACCCCCCAAAGGGCGGCGCTGGTGCTGATTCAACACATTATTAAGCGTAAATTAAAAATAATTACACTAATACAATTAGGGCAAAATGTTTATACTATAAAAGTTATAATTTTGGCTTTCTTTGTAGTAGTAACGCCTGATCTTTGGTTATCAGGGTAATTTCATGATAAATTTGAACACATTAATGCAGAATATACCGGTGGAAGTTAATCGAACTCGGCATAGGTAAATATTACAGATATCGTCCTCGAGCTGAGACCAGTGGCGCCAACCCAAGAAATTCCTGTTCGGGTCAAAGAAATTCTTGGGAGGGGAGTGGGGGCGAACGAATAATAGACACAAACATTTCATATATTTATTTAATGTGGGGATAAAAAGCTTTAATTTCAATATATATTCAGAGTCTTGGGAGGGGGTACGAGGCCCCCTTGTCCCCCCCCCCCTTCTATCCCAATTGGCGCTTCTGGCTGAGACGCATCAATCATCAGAGTGAGAAGGAATTTGCCCAATATTATAAAAGTAAATAATCTCAATATAACCCTCATCCCTTGTATTAGGCTTTCTTCGCTTCGCCTTAACCTTAATCTTCGTGTATATTGTCAAGAAAGCTTTCATGGATTATAATGATAAACCTGGCAATTACTATTAGTTCTTTAGAAAATCATCAAAAAAAACTAGTTATGTATCTTTGAATTATGTAAACCCTAATTTTTTGGATAACTCTGTACGCTGATCGACTCATAACGGGGCTATATCATCTATACAGGACAGAAGCAAAAAGAGTTTAATCGTTAAAAAAATATTTGACTTTGATGAATAAATCCGAATTATTAACCTTCCAATCTAGTATTCATTTTCGTGAGACCTATTTATATCCTATAACGACCAAATCACAAAGCCTTTTAAAGATTCTGTGCGAATTATGTAAATAGAAATAATTAAAAATTTTCTGTGCTATCATTTCGACATCTGTTATGAAGTAAATGAATTGGACAACCAATTCCTGTTTTCTAACCTGCCGCCAGAGTACGAACTTCATCATTTTATATTATCAGAGATAATCATGAAGGTATTATATATGGAGATGGCCTAACAAACCAAAAATGTATCTCGTTTATTGGCTTTTTTTCAAAACCGGTTTTTAATTGTTATTTTGAGTAAATACGATACGATACACACAGTTTGTATGCAATTGATATGAAAAGGATTGGCCTGGAGATAATGGAGATTATTCAGGGTCTTGCATGGGATATAATAAAAAAATTTACATCATATCCCATTTTGGGACACAATCTCGAGAAGCTAATTTTACATGTATACGAAAATTGTCTTTTATGGTATATCAATGAATGCGCATGCGCAAGTTTGTATATTACAAAAACTAATCATAGCCGACCGCATATCCCATTATTGGGTTGGTTCATAAAAACTAGTTCTTATAGATTCGGGTTCTATTCATCAAAATAATTTAAATATTCCTTTACAGTGCCCCTTTCTGACCATTCGTTCCAGAGTTATTCCAATTTAAAAACACTAGAATGACAGTTGACCGGACAAATTTCAAATATTCGTACTAAAATTGTGAATATTTAAAATATATATCTCGCAAATTAAGGGGAGGAGAGAAAAATAAAAGAAACGTATTAATATTTTTAGATTGAGTAACCGATTTATAAAAAAAATGCACTTTTTGTATATGAACCAACTCAATTGGAAAAAAAGAATTCTTTACCACACTATTGTGCCACAAAAAAGTAGAATGCATGTTGCATGTAAATATTTTTTCCAAATTATTTTTCAAATAATAGCCGAGTACAATAATTTTATAAATCTAGCTTGAGAATTCTAAATTCTAATTTTAACAAAAGAGTACACTGCTCGACAATGCTAAAGTCTCATCAATTTCTCAGAATCAATATTTTGTTGTTTATCACAGATATTAATTTAAAGTAGAGGCCTTGAATATATTTGGTGAATAATTTTATCGATCTTTTAGAAAATTATTTATTAGCTTTAGGGCTTAGGGAAAACAGCGGTTATAAAATACATTGCCCGGTTTCACAAAAAATCGCTTAACAAGCCGTTAGCTAAAAGGCTGTTAAATTTAGCGAGCACTAAATGCGACATTTCTTTCGCAAACCATTTTTCTCATTCTGCTACATTCTTCGTTAAATTACATTCTCTTCATTTGAACCAAAGAAAAATGGTTTATTCTCTCTATAAGTTGTATTGAACTTAAATTATGCGCAATTCATATTCTTCGTGGTGTAATGGTTGATGGTAAATAATTCTGAAATACAAGATTCGCAGTTCGACTCTCTCTGACCACAACTGTATTCATTATTTATTTTTTTTTTTTTGTAAAATTTTATTATTTTTGTTTAATTTTATAGATTTATTGATATTTAGATTATTGATATTTTGTTTATTAATATACATAATTATATTTGTTTAAATTTGTATTTCGTGATTTATATATTACTAGTTCATTCATAATGGTTTACAATTTTACATATTAGATAATAAATAAAATTATTGTCTAATTACGATAATATAAATCGAAAAAAACAACATATAATTCATCTGGCAATGACAAATCTCACTAACAGCCCGCTAAATATTTAGCTGGCCAAAATCGGGTAGCTAAGTTAGCTAGAGATTTAGCGATCGCTAATGTTTTGTGAAACAAATTTTTTGCTTATTGGAGTGTTAGTGAACTTAACGAAGCGCTAAATGGTTTGTGAAACCGGCCATATTGGTTATTTATTTATTATTTTGTAGTTGTGCAACTCTAATAAAATAAACTTTCACACTGCAAATAGTAAACTCTTGTTCAAAAGCCCAGTAAAAGTTTTGCTTAATATGTAGCTTTTTAAATTACAATTTTATTACATGATTGTTGATGACCACTCTGTCTATTACTCTGTGTCAATAGTCAGCCATCCCTGGACCATATAATAGATATGACATGACACCACACATCCATCTTTCAGAAAATGGGGAAAAAAAATTAATTTTTACAGTGTGCAATACCTCTATCGAATTATTACTTACTATAGGTAACGAAATAGTTTTCAATTCATTCGTTCGAAAACTCAATTTTCCATTAGGTAGGTATATAAAGCCGGGTACAAACCAAATTCACAAGTTCCCGAATTGCTCGCGAACTGTTTGTATTGTTCGAGAGCTGTTCGCGATCTCATCGTATACATCAACAGTTCGCGAGCAGCTCATGAAAGTAAATATAGTTCGGTTCGCTTTGCAATAATCATGAATCAATGTTATTCAACGTTGATGATAAAAACTTAAATATTTCGGTTGCTGCCCTTATTTATACATTATAAACGATTTATATACTAAAAGAAACACATTCCATAGTACCGAGAAATGTGTTCCCAATAATTATATGGATGTTAAATTAGGACGTCCAAATCCAACTACGTTTGACACATGTTCTCGAACAATTTATCGCTTTAATAGCGAGCCGTTGTTAGTATTAAGCTATTACCTCAGTTCGCGAGCTAATAGTACATACCGTGTTCGTGTTCAGGTTTTGAGCTGTTCGTGAACAGTTTGCGAACTTGGTGTATACGCAGATTGAGCAGCAAATATTCTAACACTAATAAATGTTATACTTTTTTTTTAGGAACAATTCCAAACTGTTTTTTTTCTATTATCCTAGATAGGATTATTTTAGATCATGAAAATGGGGAATCATTTGAATTAATTAGAAGAATTTTTAAATTCGATAATTGATTTTAAATTAATTTGGTTTTTAAAAATTTGTTGTGCAAAATGTGGGTTTGATCTGTCTTTCAAAATAACTAAATGAAATTAATCGTACTCTTTGAAGATATATTTAAATATAATTTTTAGGTGTTGGCTCCTGTAATGCTATTAAAATCGAAAAAAGAATCTATTGAGTCGGACGATATATTCGCATCAAATACACCAAGCATTAATTCATATAAACCAAATTCTAAATTTCAACAAGTAGCTATTGTGTCGCAAAAACTAACTCCATCAAATAAAGTGTTTACTGATTATAATTGGGATGTTGTTGACGAATACGATCCGTTATGGCCGAATGAATATGAAAAACTGGTGAAAGAAAAAAGGGATTCTGACAAATTGATCCGAGATCGTCGAGACGATAGAAACCATGACCGGAAACGTCAAAGAGGTGGACGTTATAATAACGATGACGATTCATTACCACCTCGTAATAAATTTTCTGGGTTTGGTGGTCGTCCAAATGATGATGAAGACTCATATGAACGATCCCCACCAGCAGTCAGTCAAAATCCCTCTACCTCACGAACGAGTGGTGCCGCAATTGCACCTCCACCTTCACTGCAGGAGAGTACAGCTATTATACCCGGGATACCTGAAGCTCCGAAAGAATTGAAGTTATCTACTAATGTTACTGTTCCATATGGTAGTAGTTCCGTTGCAGCAAAAATTATGGCTAAATATGGTTTCAAAGATGGGCAAGGATTGGGTAAACAGGAACAGGGTATGTCCATCGCTTTGCAAGTAGAGAAAACATCAAAGAGAGGAGGAAGAATTATACATGAGAAAGAGCTCTTAATGCCACCGCCAGTCGCTATCCCTGCACCACCAAATTCACCGCCAATACCAACTGCTCCAGAACCGACTATTACAGAAATTATGAAAGCACCAAGCAAGGTCGTTTTGCTGAGGGTAAGCTCTTTTTGCTTCCATACTTTTTCGTCTTTTCCTTTTAACTTTTAAATTTGTTATAATGTACAGAATATGGTTGGTCCTGGTGACGTCGATAATGAATTGGAACCAGAAGTTAAGGACGAATGTAATACTAAGTATGGTGAAGTTGTATCGGTTATTATTAACGAAGTGCCAAACGTTGTACCCGAAGATGCTGTAAGAATATTCGTTGAGTTTAAACGAATTGAAAGCGCCATAAAGGCGGTTGTGGATTTAAATGGTCGTTTTTTTGGTGGGAGACAAGTGCGGGCAGGTTTCTTTAGTTACGATAAATATAAAGCGTACCAATTGTTTGAATAAAACACGCTGCTGGGCGAATTATTTTTTAATAATATGTTATGTGTTTCATAATATTTGCAAGTTATTTTTACATGGATTACATTTTTTACTGGTTTAATAGATATTACTACTTCTCATAAAATATCATCATTACTAGATATTCAATATCATAGCGTATATCATTGTCATTATCTATACTACTTGTATTAATAGACATCAATACTGTAAGCTGTGAAATATTTTGCACGAATTTTTGAAACATGAAAGCTTCGATCAGAATATAATAGAATATGATGACCATACAAAAAATCTTTTGACTCTAAAAAAAACGTGTCTTTTACTCACGAAGAGGGCACATGCCAATCGAATTTGTTTAATTTTTCTTATATTTTCGGTACGTGAGGTTCAGAGCTCGAATATCAATCTCCCAAAGAAGTTCGATGCACTTTTCTAAAATTCTAGAGAAAATCGAATTTGAAATTTTCCGAGTTAGATTTATTCAGTAATGGTGAAATAATATTCAACGAGCCAAGTAGCGCTAAAGCGTATTTCACACCAGTAGAATCACAATCAATCAGAACCAATCAGAATCAATTCGAATCAAGGTGAATTTGAACACCAACGGAATCAAAACAAGTAATTCTTGTTTTGATTATATAAATAACTATTAAATAATGATAATCGTATTTATTAGGTATCTAAATAGATTAAATATTGGAACGAAAATGAAAAAATGTCGGGTTGAAAATTGAATACCCTTTCGCAAAAAAATTGTTGAATACTCCTATGCAATAAAGCTTCAAAATTATGTGAACATAATTAGCTCTTAATATGTTACAAACTTTTTTTCGTGTTAAATTTGTAATGTATACTGGAACAAATTTTTCTACTAGTAGCATTGCTTCTTTAGGAATAATTTGAGGATTTGCTCTTAATTCATGCATAATCTGGAAACTTTACTGCATAGGATACTTAAAAAGATCTTTTCGAAAGAGTATTCAATTTTTTACCCGTCGTTTTTTCATTTACGTTCAAAAAAATTTAAATCGTAATCTTTTTATCAAAGATTGTTAATTAAAATCAATTAATTGTTAATTTGCAATGGAAATATATTGGTATTGGTAAGTAATAAGACGTGCATTTTTCATATAAAATAATAATTAGCATATATTTGACGAATTTCAAATTTAAATGACGCAGGTATTCAAATTTAATGAAGCAAATCGTCGGTTTATTGCAAAAACTCACTAAGTTACATTGGTAAAATTTTTGGGGAGTCATTTCATTTGCATAATTT
>JANTOP010036738.1:0-11059 GCA_027564815.1 Symmerus nobilis | reverse complement strand
TATGAATTAATTATTAATGAAATAAGTGTAATAATAATTTTCAATATTTTTTTTATATTTAATCTAAAACCCTTATGTGAAAGGCAAATTCAACAAGACGCGCGTGTTTGTTCAATCGGGGTTATTTTTGCGCAGCTTGCAATAAATCACCCGCGCCTTTTATGAGTAGTGTGAATGAGCTTGCATCTTTTAACGCACGTGACACAAAAAGATGCGCGTCTTTTAACCCCTCGTGTGCATTTAGCTTTAAGGGGGTTTAAATCGAATATTAATGAAAAACTATGTTATGAATGAAATATGTTCGTTTTATTAAAATCAAACTAACAATAAGAACATTTTAAATAAATAACTTATATGTTACTAAAAAAACAGTTAATTTCAAATAAATAAATGTTAATTTCAATATTGTGCAAAGGTACGCGAAATCTGAGCTGTACAAATCACTATAAATTTCAAAGTACAGAAATATGTGGGAAATCCCCGCGTTGTATGGGGAAAAACACATGTTATTCGAGGGACATGAAATCGCGTAATATGAAATCGCGCTACAAGAGTACCCCGTTATAGAGGAGATTACTGTAATTAAAAATCATGTGGAACAGATGTGTTGGAATGATATAGCAATTACATATACCATGGTATAAAAAAAGTGTTTCAATAAGACATCTTATGATTGTTTAATTTAAAGGCAGAAGCGATGGCAGAGGGTACCAGTAGTGAACCCTAACCATAAAGGTAAAGCTAGACGTACCTAGTGTACCCCCCGTTTTTGATCGATAAACAAAGGGAACAGGAAAACAACATCTAATGAAATTCAATACATAAGTTGAGGAAATTTATGTCAAATAACACATAATGTAAAGCATGATAGTTGACGCAAAACGAACACAGAGCCAAACTGTAAGTTATGAGTAGCATATTCCTACCCCGTGAACTCAGCTGAACTCGATATAGTCTCATTTTACACACACATATTTCATAAAAAAAACAGTAGGGTGTATTTCGCCTAGCTATTAAATATGTAAAATAGCGAGTTAGTTGTAATCGAAGTCTGAAAAAGAAACATTAGATAAAATATCGAACCATGAGAATTGATAATAAAAATATGAAATTCGTTGATCTCATTGCGTTGCCTGGAAAGTCTAGCTTCCGTTATTTTTGTGTTACTGTGAGGATTAGACTATGTTTCCACATACTAGCCAAATGCCCCAAATACTCCTTAACTATTACTGATTACCGCAACATAACCAAGGCACTCTGGATTTTTAGGGAATAAAATATGGGATATGCAGCGAATTAGAACAAGTTAAACATCTGAGCATTCGGCCCTGAGCTTAAATACAATACTAATTTACTAATTTAAGTACCAATCAATTTATCAATGAATTTTGCTATCCACGAAATTTGTTCTTATAAATTGTTATCGGGTAAAGAAAAAATTTGGCAAATTAACAAGATCAACGAAGAATATAGTACAGTGCGCATGGCAATTGACCGTATTATTCAAATTAATTAAATCGATTATCAATCAATTGGCTTAGGAGCTTCATTCTAAATTTTATTATTCGTCATTATTCTTGTATAATTAATTTTAACTGAAAGTCTATAAATTTCCAAAATTTCGAGAAATTGTAACTTAAAAACTCGCAATCACAAACGCAATTTCACATCTTGAATGTTTAATTTCATAACATCCGGAAATCATATATTCTGTGTAAATAATAATTTGAGCATAGTGTTAGCCTTTTATAATATGGTGCTGGAATTAAAATTGACCAGGTTCGCGGATCAACCGTGGGGGTTCCGATTAACTGGCGGAGCAGATTTTGAACGCCCGCTTACTGTTATAAAGGTGAAAAATTTAAAAAAGTGATTGCACAACAAATCCAATTATTTCAATGTAGAAATTACATTACAATGGCTAAAAAAATAAGTACTTTTAATAAAAGCTTTTATTCCTAAGTTAGGGGTTTAGATTATCCTTAATTGTATTACATAAACCCTACCGAAATTCCATGGCAGAAATTCCTTAACTTTAAAAAATTTACTCCGAAAAATGAATTTTAGAATAAAAATAGTGTATTTTAGATCATGATGAGTTATGAAGTGACGTTAAAATTAAATTATATTTTAAGGTAACACCAAATAGTATCGCCGATAAATGTGGTATGAAAGTCGATGACGTTATTGTTCGAATAAACGACACGCCAGCTAGTAACTTAAGTCATCAAGAAGCTCACAATATAATAACTAGCTGTGGAAACACTTTCTTACTAGCATTATTACGTCCCGATAGTGAAACGACAACAGACCCATCTCAAGAAGTCACTGACCAACTAGATGAAATGGAAAACGGGACGTTAGATAAGGACTCTAGATTTGGTAAGAATGAATCGAAATCACCGCTATTCCAGCCTCAAATTGAAACACCAGATAGTGATGCATATTCAACAATGAGTGAAATAACTATTAATTTATCGGATTCACGCCCATGTACAGCCGATATAACTGATGAATATATCGCTGAAGTTATGTCTGGGGAAGCGGAAGTACTTAAAGACCATAACGTCATCGGGTAAGTCTGATTATAAAGCAATTAGTGGAATTGAAACTCAATGGGTTTCCTTAAAAATATAGGGTCAACTTTAACAGGATAATACCATCCGTTGGTATTTTCAAGTGTAGTGAAGTTTTCAAGCAACTGAACGAGGAAGCAATAAAAACGAAACAGGACAAAGATAAGGAACAACAGAGATGGACAACGTTTCTGCAGAAACCGAATCGTCCAATACCGAAAAGTGCCAAAGAGATTGAATTGAATGAGTCTTGTGGTGAACCGTACAGAGTTGTAATCAAGAAACAACCGAAACCTAGATGTGCACCAAACCGAACGCCAACTCCACCACCGATCGATGTATCGGAAGAAAAGACTGATATAGCTATCGATTCAGTTACTGAAGATCGGGTATCACCTCTACCAAATGAAGAATTTTCTAGTACAGAAGATGTCGATGAATTAATGGAACAAACGCTAGATGATAACGAGTTACCAGACTTAGAGCCAACAGAACCAATAGATGAACAACCAATTGGATCTATAGAAACTGATGAAGATATATTACCGCATATTGAAGTAGATACAGATGATGGGATCGAGAAAAGTGAAGAAGAGCTGGCGTTAGAGAATAAACTAGCTGATGTTCAACGGCAGTTATTGGCGTTGTCAACGTTACCATTAACCATTCAGGCAACACTGGATGCAGTTACCAAACAATTGGCCGAACTTGTACCGAAATTGCAGGATCATTATTCTTCACAAAATACGAACGTAAAATCTACTGAATCTTTGGATGCACCTATTGAAGGTATGTAGAACTATAAAGAAGTAGCCATAATTTCTCTGATATTTTATAACAATTCGATGGATTATTTTGATCAGCTGAATCTGTTAGAGAAATGTCAGATAATGAAGAGCGAGCGGAAGAAAAATTATCCGAAAGTAATTCGGCTAGTACGGAGGAATTTGAAAATTATAACAATGTAGCTGATGATAAGGAATTACCTCCCGATGATGAGGAATTAACTCCTGAAGAACAGTTAGAAATTCATCGGATGGAAAAGGTCTTCCGGAAGCAAGAAGAGGAATGGATGAGCAAACGGGAAAAAGTGAGTGGAATTTTGGATTCTTTTTTAAATAATAGTCAATCGAGTAAGAGGCGAAATGCAATTACATGATAAGATATTTAAGAAAAATTATGGCAGATTAATGAGAAATTAAATAAATAATTTAATGGAACCGCTATTACTCAACGTTTTTAATGATTCTCGTTAAACTCAGAAGTAAAACTATCTCCTTACATCCCTACCTCTATTATACAACTACTCTTAAACCAATTCATAGTTTTTCTTGAAAACTACTCATGAGATGGACAGATCAAACTGTAATGGAAATTCCATGTTGTTCAAGTCGGCGTAGACGATATCTCGAACGCCGCTCCAACGATTTAGATACAAATGGGTAGAGATTAGCATTGATATTCTAAACAGGGTTCTGGTAGTGAATGTGAAAAAATTTGGTGGAAATTAAGATAAAAAATCGGAAAAATATAGAAAACAAATGAACAAACCCTTTTTCAAAAATGCAGTAACCCACATTTTATAGAAAATGTTATTGCCCCATCACCGTTTTAAGTTTTAAACAAATCGCTGCTCCGCGGTGCGATTTTGCACACGCTTAAGAGATATTTTCTATCATCATCATCATACGTTAACATGGGTAAGGTATGATGATAATGATCGAAAAAATCTCTTAAGCGTGTGCAAAATCGCACCGTAGATCTCGAAAACAACGGATTTTACAGAGGAAATCATTAGGCCACGTAGAAGCCTCTTTTTAGCAAACAGTGGTAATTTTAAAGAATTACTTATCATTGTCAATATAGAAAAAGTTTGGTATATCATATAAGAAACAATATTACCGAATGTATTCTGACCTGAATATACCGAATGTGAATTCTGACCTGAAGATCGATAACCCGCGAGCCCCCATCTTGGAACAGGTTCTTTAAATTTGTAGTGTAAAAATTTTGTTTTATATTCTGAACTTTAAAATTGAAAAGTTTTCTCTGAATAGCGTCCAATTCTTATATGTAATTAACTGATAATATTACTTTTCTGGGAATATGATAAATCTATATCTATATCGCCGTATATCCTTTATATGAAATGTACCCCATATGGTCTAACGTTTTAACGTTAGGCGCTGACGTAATGGAAAACCGACCGCTAATTACGCTAATTAACCCACATTTAATAAAATTATGCATGCCGGTGTAATTACTAAAATCTATAGAACTAGAAAAACGAATTGAATTCGAATTAAATTTAAATTTAATTTAATTTTACAAAATAAACAATTTAATTAATTTCCATTGCATATCACAATATATAAGGATTATATAAAAAGAAAATACATTTACCAAATATATTAATTAATATACATTTTAAGAAAATAAAACATTCAAAATGGAAAAATAAAAAAAACCAATCTGGCAATTAACATTTTAATTAATCCTAACGATCAATTTGATTGACATTCATTATCATGATTAATTTCTGAAATAATCAAAATATATTCTAATTTACCAATATAAGTAATTAATTTTATTTTAACTTAACTACCTCTAATATTCAAATTAAATATTGAATGAAATTGCGGTAAACCAATTTCTAAATTATCAATTTTTGGGATTTTTGTGATAAAAAAAATGTAACATATAGGCTGAGACAAGGAATACCGCTAAATAATTTATTTTTGATAATTAATTATAATGAATTGGGTTTTATGTTGTAAATGTAATTCAATCAGATAATAATTATAAATTAAAATTAATACAATTTGTAATAATATTACATTTAAATTAGAACTATAACAAATACTTAACATCAACATTGATTGATTCCCAAAACCCATCTAAATTAAAAATCTAACCAAAATTTCCCATTGCAAGATTAAATTAAACAATTATCAACAATACGTAAATTAAACATTTTGGTTAAAATTATTTTTAAACTTAAAATTCGTAACGGAAAAAATGGATATTGAAATTGAAACAGATACTATGTACTTGCGACAGCTAAATGATCACCACAAAATAAACTATAATTATAATAATATTTACTAAGCATTTCTTAGCTATCGCTACACTGTAACTGTCGATTGCATTTATTAATTGCGATTAATATAAGTAATTATAAGGATTGGTAAATAAATTAGTGAATAAGAGATGATTTTGATTGCCCTCTAACCACATAATTGAATCTTATAATTAAAAAAAAAATATTCAGTGCTGAATGTGATTAAATTTATAATAAATATTTAAAGGCAAGGAATAAGTTATTTTATTTATAAGTCAGCCAGTGTGATACCCCAAATATTAAATCAATAAAATTTCACACACCAAAAATCTTTACAAAATTAGGATTGCAAATCTAGCCCAATCTCGAAAATGCCTTTCCGAAAATCCTAGAATAGAGAATATCAAATGCTGAAATATCTTAATTATAAAAAAAATTGGAATTAGAGGATCGGTAACTGGATTTAAGGAATGATTATACCCAAAGGTTTGAAAAAGAAATTATTATGAATTAATATCTTAAAATATCGAGGCACACTGTTACAACTGTCTCATAATTTTAATATATTTTTTAAATCTACAGAATACCAACAATCATTATTTGGGGAACTGATTAAACAATCTTGTTTAATGCTGAACATAAAATAACCCTCAATTTACAATTACAATTAATCACTAAAATTATTCATTTCATCAATATGATTTGCAACGAAATTTACACTTTGCGTCGAATATTTCCGATTCGTTTTATATTTAATCCGTTTCCGTGATATTGATGAACCTTTCTTATTATGATGACTGGTCCCCTTATGACTCCCGTCGTCCGATTCCTTTTTCGTCGTCGCACTATAATCAAATGACTCCTTCGCATCCCCATTCATAGCGTTTAAGTGTGTAGAAACTTGATGAAGTAATGGTATCACCTCGTCCACCTTCGTATCGAATCCCCGCTTCGAGTACGTATCACCGCCACCCCGTTTATGATGATGGTAGTGATGTTGCGGTGATTTCGTTGTCATATGATTTACGGATTTTGTTGTATTCGTCAAGGCGTAGTCCATCGAGGGCGGCGATGATGATATCTGTGATTGGGGAGAAGATGGTGAATTATAGGATTGGGATTTTTGGATAGAAAAGGAATCATATTGGTTAGTGTATTTGGTATCGGTAATATCAGTGTTTTGTGTAGAATATTTTCCTAAAAACAAAAAAAAAAACAAATCAAATATTATAAAATCGTTATTTTGGAGTTTCGAGCCAAATAAAGATTTATTAATTTAAAAATGTAGTACCTTCAGCACCAAAAAAGCCGTTTGTCTTAATGCTGCCCCGATGTCGCTCCTTCTTACTACCAATTTGTAATGAAGTTGTAGTGGCCGGATGATTTTGATAATTTTGTCGATGAACACCACCTTTTCTACTACTATTTTCTGTCGACGTACTTTCAATGGATGAAGTTACAGAATCCATATCTGTACCATTTGCTACATCACCCGTTAATGCTTCCTTATCTTCAAACGAAACACTTTTAATTTGTTTCCGATTGATTGGCGGCGATGCAGCTCTATTATTATTCGAATCCTCATGCGAATCGATAATTTCCATTTTTGGTAGTTGAATAGAAATGTCTTCGGTATCAATGTGACCGCTATCCCCATCAGATATTCCATTATGTTCGTCAACGCTACGTTCCTGTTGTTGCTTTTGATTCACCATACGATCGTCATCCGCTCCCCTCAATATAATTTCTGGTCCGCCGCCATAAATGCCATGAAAAAATTTCCACAACGATGAGCTTATTTGGGCATAATCTGAACCGGGCCAAACTCTACGAATGACACCCTTATCATTCGGACCGGCAATCGTTGAATTGTTTATCCGTCCCGGTACATCTGGCGATGATCCACTTACAAATAATTGCCATTGTCTGAACCAAGCCATCGATATTGCATAGAAAGCAGCCGTCATCTCATCCTTGTATTTGGTAAATGCTTCCTGTTCATATAACTGTCGTCGCAATAATGATTCAGCCGCTCGTTTACAAATATCACATTCGTACAGTTGATTACAAACGGGACCACCACCAAATTGTTGGTACAGATATTCCCATAACGGTTGTGGTAACGGTTCAACTAACCGGTTTATCACCTCTGCTTTAGCGGGTGTTAAGCCACCATGCGGACATAATAACGCCCAATTATCAATTGGTCCCGGTTCCGCGAATGTATTAAATTTATTTAACCATTGCCGTGATACATAAAATCGTATATCTGTTGCTTGCTCACTGCTTAATTCAGCTAAACGTTCCGCATGTTCTCTAATCCCACTCATATGTTGATTACATTTCCGATAAAACAACACATATGCTTCACATTTTTTAACAGTGTCAGGATGTACTTCCGACACCAATTGATCATCATACTCAAACCATTTTCCAGTCGATTGATGTTTAGCATAGCTTGTGTAATGACCACTACCAACCGTCCCATGATGACAAATTACCGATGTTAAATCGTAGTTAGCAATTTGTGATCGACATTCTAAAATACAAATTTTTGTATTAAATAAAACAACCAAATTTTGAGTAGAAATTCGTACCTTTATGAAGATATTTACTCATATCCAACCCAGTCATTGGAAATTCAACGGGACTGGTGATTTTTGAACTGTACGATAGATCATGACGGAATCGTTTTAAATGCACACATAGCATTTCCGGTAGTTCTAGAACTCGGGAATATTTAACGCCGTTCCGTAATTTATTACATTTGTCACAACTGTGGAAATAAAACGAAATTTATCCGTCAAATCAATACGATTTGTATGAATACACTCAGTGAGACCAACCGAAGATTTACCCTTACGCTCATAATGCGGTTAAACATCGGGAGATATCGCTTTTATGTTATGCCGACAACTATTGCGAGACATGCCACACACAAAGGCACGGTAAAATAAGTCGAAAGAAGCAGATATTCTGTTTAAGGGCTCGAAATACCCCTATAGTTTGAAATATCATTTCTCGAACCCGATTTATGAATTGGGGTTAAGCGCGATAGTCTCCATCGAACTAGAAATACACCAGTCGATAAGAACTTGTTAAACAGTAAGCACAGAGGAATCCGCTAGTGAATCGGAGCATCGTCGAACAAACATCGGTGAAACACAGTCAGGGGTCCCTTTGTTAACATTTAACTCATTAATCGTTTCTCATATGTCTGCCACAGTTAACGTAATTGAACCTAAGTCGATTTCTGGAGTTAAACTGTGACTGGTAATGTTTGACGTTGTAACACAAGAATCATCTCGGAAGAAGGAAGTGAATACGAAGAGACTGCATATATCACCTACGCTCGAGGCTGTTCGCGAGTTATAATGCATAGTCGAAGGATAACCAGTTGTTTTCTTCTTGCTTTTAACATAATACCAGAATTCTTTCCGATTCCCTATAAACCCTCTTTCTAGATTATCTAGATAAATTCGGTAAGAAATGTTTTCATTTAAAATTAATATCTGAAAATCAGGGGCCTCTCAATAGGGGACATTCTTCATATATGATACATAGCAAACTCTATGAAAGGAAATATATTTCTCCAAAGAAACCTGTTCGTTTTATACTTTCTTTCATTAATTGGATGGTTCTGCTTTCATTCAGGATCAAAATCTTAAAATTAGGAGCCAAGATTGGTTAAAAAAATTGAGTACTGAAGTCGTATTGGGTCATTTAGACCTAAGATAGCACGTTCTTTCAATATAATGATTTTCTTATCATTTTAGGTCAGAACACAAGGAATTGATATATATTGATGATAAACTACCCAGCTAGTAGTTCTTAAATTTATTATTGAAAGTGGGAGGTCTTCAGGGAAGCTAGCATTTTTTGGGTGAATGAAATAAATAGAAAATGATTTAAAAATGAAATGGAAAATGTAGGGAAAATTAGAATAGTAGGGACATGTACTCAAAACAAAGTCAGGATAGTCAGTAAAATTAGTTTTACAATCCAATGTTGAGGGGTTTTAAACATATATAAATTTGTCAGGGGACCCCCTTTATCTTAAGCCCCTCCCCCTCCTTTAAGACCAGGTCCTCACTGGACCCTTAGGTATCATTTCTCATCATCACATTTTCGGAGTTCCTAATAACATTTTTCCGAGATTTTAGTTTTTCACGAAGCAGATAAATTCAAAGAAATCGAAGGTTCGCTTCGATTTTCTAGCCAAAATAAAATTAATTTAAAAAAAATTTTCTTAATAAAATCCCTTCGCTAGACGCTAATTGCTTAAAAATTTTTCTTAAAATTTCATTGAAAAATCGATCCCCTTAAAATCACGGGGTTAATTTAATGGAAAATTTTGTTCCACAATACCTTCATTTGACCCTTAGATTTATTTTGACGGAACCAGATTTTCCGGTTCCCAAAGAATATTTTCCGGAAAATTAAATTATTAAACAAGACAGTCAGAAAAACTTAAAAATCGAAGCTTCGCTAAAAAAAATCAAAACGGTTGATTTTTTCAAAAATGTTTCTTAACAAAAACTCTTTGAAAATAACAGAAATATTTTCCCATCATTAGATTAGAAAATTTTTGATCTAAGATGAAAATTTTGATTTTGAAGATTTTAATTTTTGATTTTTGATTTTGAAAAAAAGATTTTGCTTTAAAATTCTCAGAAAAATTTCGATCAAAAATCGGTCGATTTTATTGAATTTTGACAAGTTTTCGAATCTTCAGGGGATTTTAAAAATTGATCTTAAGGTATTGGTAGATCACATAGGTAGGTCATCCCCTACTTGAATAAAAAATTCCGAATTTTAAATTTCCCAGCAAATTATAATAATTTCCCTGAGAGCCAGCGATTTTTTTGTTGTTGTTTTTTTATATCGACCCCCTAAAATCAGTGGTTGGTTTTTTAAAAAAAAGTTTCTTCCACAATTTCCTCACTAAATGCTTACATTTAATTTTCCATAGTCATATTTTCCGACTTGTAAAGAAAATTTAGCGGAAATTTAATTTTCCGCAAAATAATCAGAACAATTCTTTATTTTAAAAAATTGTTTATTAAAAACTCTTTAAAATTGACTTAGAAATAATTTGGCATTTTTAGATAAGGAAATGAAAAAAAAAATCCTTAGAAATTCTAAAGAAAATTTCGAACAAAAATCGTTCGATTTAATTGAACTTTTTACAAGTCGATTTTTAATATAATTTTAAAAATATTAATTGTGAAGCTCTGCCTCTGCTTTTAAGCTGTGGATGGATAATATAAATCCCTGTTTACCACGCCATATACCCATATTACCCAAATTGCTATATGTTACACACAAAAAAACCTTCGTTGGTAATCACTAGAGACCGGAATTAATTGTAATTACATATTTTTATTCGTTCAATTTATCGTAATTATGGAAGTGGATAAAT
>JANTOP010036727.1:0-11059 GCA_027564815.1 Symmerus nobilis | reverse complement strand
TGCTTGTTCCAGCATCCGGTCCTCATTAGCCTAATGGAAGTAGACTTGGCGACTTGTTTTATATAGATATCTAAAGGTACTATGTTTAGTAGTGCCTAGAGCGCAGCTGTGGGAGTAGTCCTAATTGCCCCAGTCAACTGGTACTAACAGGTCGCTAAATTTAGGATTATATCAGATATATGAGTAGAAATTCATTTTCTTGGGAAAGCACGTTATTTCTAGCAGAAATATATGCTATTGGATATTGCTACCTTATCTGTGTATAGGGCCGTACGAAAAGGAAAAAATCTCGGAGGGCCACTTAAATTTACCACAATTTTAACTAAATCAAAATAATTATATTCACCAAATTCGTAGTGAATTTAAGTAACTAACTAGTTAGTATTAACCTGTTTTTAGTCGTTCATAGTTAGTTGTTACCAGTAGTTGGAATCCATATTTGTAACAGATGAGAAGTGACCGATATTTTCATTCATAGATTAAATTATAAATTTATGATTATTTAATCACATTGATCATTGATCATTGATCATTGATCATTTAAACACGAGAAAGTATGTGGAAATGTCTGAAAAATTCCGAAAAATTTAGGAGAATATGGAGAAAGTCGGGAAAATGATTAATGGTAGGAAAATGTCTTACAAACTTCCAGTAAATGAAGTAATGTTAGTAGTGATCGCGAAAAATTCGCTAAAAAAAATATAAGTTGAAAATCCAAGTTCGGCGCAAACCGCCGATCAAAATTTAGGAGTAAAAATTAAGAAAAACCTTGAAATTGAAAGATTTGATTGATAAATCAAGAAATTCTTGAAAATTGGATAGAAAATCATCTACAAATTCTTCTAAAATTGAAGTCACGATAAAACATGGATATTTTCCTGGTTTTCTTAGAATCTCGCCGGAATTTTGCACACCTTATATGACCTTTCCTTCCTGATACCAATTATCCTAGCCTTTTCCCCATTTTCGTATCTCCTCACTGGCTTTTATCAACTTTAATCGAGTTGTTGATAACATTTTCATGACGTACGGCTTCATTATTGGTACTTTTCAGAAATTCATTTTAAAAATTTAGAATAATTGAAAAAATTAGGGAGAGTCAGTAAAATTAGGTAAAGTAAAGTGGGAGAAAAATCAGAATGATTCGGTGAACAGTCCAATTAGGACAATTCAGGGAGAAATCTCAGAAAAATTAAATTTATTATTTCCTAGGTATTAATCTGTTTGTAAATCGCCAGATATTTTTCAATTCCAAATTTTATTAAGAAAAGTTCATCTAATTTGGCTGAATTTTTTCCCGGATAGTTGATCATTTTCCATATTTCTAATTTCTAACTATATTCTAATTTTTAATTATAAATGGAAATAATAAATGCATAAATGATTCAATTTTGAATTTTCTTGATTTATACTGGCTTTTTACTGATATTTAGAAAATAGTTCTTGTGTTTAGTATTACAAACAACATTTTTCGTTTTACAAAATTATTAATCGAGTTAGCAGATGTTCCGGCGGGCCAATAGTCTGAATAGTCTGATCGGTCCGCAAACGGCCCGCGGGCCATAGGTTTCCCAGCTTTGTGCTATTGTATAGTCTGTTCGAGTGGTTAATCTAACGTGTTCTCACTAGGAGAACTCTATAGTCTCTTTATTATTTCTCATTGTATACCTATTGTATTGATGCTGCCAATTATATAAAATGCCTGGAAGGCTTTTATAAATTCTATTTCCAAATATGGTAATGCTTGTGACTGCTTCGTTAATTACTTAATCCAATTTTTTTCGTAATGACCGAGAGGGTTTTTAGGAATTTGAAAAGCATTAATTGTTCGTCTAATTACTTAATCTCCTCTGGGCATTGTTTAGATTTCTAGCCTGAGCGGCATTAGATAATGCAGAGCATTCCTAGAATATGTCAATCATTAGAGGTAAATCTACTAGGAAATATTTGTATTGTAGTCGTTTTGCCATTCCAAAAACGTATACAAAGCAGTGTAGCTTCGCCATACAGTAAGAGCAGCTTTTACTACGTTGGCCCATCACTCTAGCTAACTCATTTCCAACCGGTCATTGCTCGATTTTGCGATTTTTTTCCACCTATCTTTCCACCAAGATTTTTTTCAGTCGAAAGTGTCTGGAAAAAGTAGAAAATTTGTCGTTTCGGGAATGTTTGCGGAATGCCGAAAATTAAATGAAAATAACAAAATTTAGACAAGTAGGTACCGTTAATAAATACCGATTTTCCCTAAAATGTCCTCTACATAATTACAGAAATTCTATCGACATTTTTGGACATCGACATTAACGAATTTTTTTCGAATATACATATTACCATCGATTCTCAACTTTTTGGCTGCCAATTTCCGACGTTCCTGCGAAATTATTTTAACTTTTAGATTTTTAAATTTTAGAGAATAAAAATGCTAAGTTTGTTACGATTTGGTTGATATTTTGGGTGTGCTCTGCGCCTTCTGCATATTAAACTGCACCGCCAATGATTCTTTAGGACGACCTGGTATCATCATTTGCAGATGTTTCCTCCCTAAATTAGGAATGAAAAATTAATATTATAAGTTAATACATAAAAATGCTGAATTGAACTTACTTTATGCAATTTTTCAAAATCTGACATTTTTATTAGCAAAACTATTACCATATAACAACTGAACTAAACAACAAAATTACTACAATGAATGAAGTGACAAACAATTAGTTTTATCTTTTACTATAATAGCGCTATGATAACTAGATAAAAATTTTAAAAATTTGCACTGAAAACTCAACGAAATTATATGTATTTTGTCTGCTCATTATTATTAATAAAAATGGTTCGCACGAACTATAAGATTTACATCATACGGTTCGCGCGAACCGCTAAACAAGCATCCATGCTATTAACTACAAATAATTAATCCTACTACTTTTAATTAAATTTCTCATAATTAATTTTAAATAATTAAAATTGTTTTTATGAGAATGGGCATAATTTAGCATTCATTTGCTGGGCCCCAAAAGCAAAATTTCAAATCTTAAAGTATTAATCTAGGCATTCCTGTAAAATGTATAGAAAATATTTTCTTCTTAAGATCAAAACTAAATATGGGTAAGCATTTCCAAATGAATAACAAAACGATAACATCTTATCATAAGAGAGTTCGAAATATAAAATAAAAAGGTATTAAAGATAAACGAGTAAGACTCTCTAAAGAAAAAAAATGTGTTTTATTCAAGTTTTCGACCTTTTTTCCACGTCTCTTAAACATTGTTGCACTTTATTCGTGTGGTGCATTATCATTTCCCATAATATATATATAAAATTGTTACAACACGAGTTGTAAAATACACTTAACAATGCGAGAATTTGTTTCGAAGATATTGGTAACAGAACCATATTGGTAAATAGGAAGTTCGATGGATTGTGAAGTAATATGGGAACCGAAAGGAAAAGACCTTTAATTGAATTATTCATTTTCTGAACAGAAAAAACTGTAGAAAAACTGGAGTGCATTGGACTGCAAACTGGACAGCAACATTTTGTTTTATCACATTTTTAAGAATCGTTTGAAATCATCACTCTTGATAGAGAAGGAATTTTTCTTTAAAATGGTATATTCCATCCAGACTGTCAGATAGAATTTTATACTTAACTTTAAGGATTGGCGGCAGATAAGTTTTGTTGTCCATTTACAATAAATACACCTTCTGACTACTAGTTTTATTTTTTAATAATCTTTCAATTTGTTTTTCTTGTAAGTTTATCCGATCAACCTTCCTTATTCGGTCATATTACGACATTCAATTTCATTTATATAAAGAGTAATTATACGAGTTAAAGTACTGAATCGGTTGCATTACAAAATTTCACATAATATCAGGTATTATTCATATTATTTTCAAGAACAATGTAATGGATATGGATGCATTTTTATTGCATTTATGGTTTTTCTTCTATTCAAACAAAAAGAATAATAAAATTATTGAAAACAATAATAAATATGGAAAATATAATGAATTATATTTAATATGCATTTTAAACGGTCATTTTTAAAGTCAGGGCTTCGGAGTACGAGTATGTCTTACGATATATTCCTTAGAGAAAATTAATACATAAATTGTTCTGTAACATTGGATAATGGGGACACAATTTACTTATAATTAAAATTTATATTGTTTTATTGCATAAGTACGTGTTTTAAAAAATAAAGTTTATTTTGCAAAATATATAAATTAAAAATTTTAATTCCTGCTATTTCCTTAATGGTAAACCATTAAGGGTGGGGATATGCTAATTCTGTACAATATGTTAATTTGACCATCTCGAATTTTCAAAGTAGCTGGGTATCCATAATTATTTGTTTAAGAAAGGGTGTATATAAGATGACCAAAAGCTTCTACTAGTAAATACCAATTATAGAAATTATGAAATACAAATTATGAAATCCGAATTTTTCGATAAACAGTTCCATGGAAAATTGAAAGCTGGAAGAAATTTTTACATTTCGGTTTTAAATTTATACGTTTTGAAATCTATTTTCTAACCCAATTATTTAATGTCATTGAAATTTGAAATGGTCTGAAACGAGCTTAAGGAAACTTCCAAAAGCTTATCCAAAGTTTGGATTAAAATATTATTTCATTCATTATCAAATCAAATTTATATCACAATAAGTAAATTTAAATGAACACAGAAACTTTCGTTAAAAATTTCTGTGGAAAATTAAAATTTCTACGAAAGCTTTAATGAAATGAATTGAAATGAATTGAAAGCAAATTATTATGGAGGGATTCAATGTCCTTGTTTACCCTTTTTTGAAAAATTCAGCTGTCGGCCTGTCATTTTTCATAAATATATGCTTTCGATGAGCGATCGATGAGGAAATTTCCCGAAAGGCTCCAGACATCTGGAAAGATTTCTTAACGTATAAAATTAAATTCGAAACTTAAACCTTTCTTTGAGCTTACAGCGGATTGAAAAAGTTTTTGGCGAAAACTTCATATTTTTTCTAAATTTAATGAATCAAATAATAATTAAATTCCAAATTATGTAAAATGACATTTAATTTTAAGCTTTCAATGAGCTTTCTAGACTTTTAAGGATGTATTTTGAAAATTGTTGAAATTTCGTTAATGGGCCGTTATGTGGATAGAAAATAGATTTAAAATAGAAAAGTTAAAATTAAGTTTGAAACTTTCGTCGCGGTGTAAATAGTTTGGATGACCTTTCTGTGGAACTTATATATTTCATTTAAATTCAATGAATCGGATAAAAATTCGATTCAAAATTAAATAAAAAGATATTTTAATTTTAAGTATTCAATGAACCTTCGAGATTTTTGAAGCTTTTTTATACGAAAATTTTAAATTTTGTTAAAGGATCGTTGTCTGAATAGAAAATAGATTTTCAAACGTAAATGGAAAGGTCCGCAAAATATAACTGTCCTAGAGCTTTCAGTTTTTGCCAAGCTATTGTGTGAAAAGTTAAGTTTTGTTATTTTTGTATTTTTCCTCAACTAATTTATAAACATTTCTTTGGATCCGAAGAAAATAATCGGGAAATTCGGATCAAATGTCGCGATGCCCGATATTCATATTTCTCGGTGTGAACCTTACGAATTTTTTATATTATATTTCTAATATAAATTTCAACTTTTCAGGAATATTCAAATTTTGTATTTTTATCTAACTGTGAAAGCAACTCTATGCGTTTTTAGATTTTTTTCCGGTTGAAGAAAATATCCGGTCCCTTACATCTTGGAACACATATTTTCTATCCACGAAATTCACATTCTCGGCCAAGAAAGAATTATACAATTTTAAAATATCGAATATGAGGAAGGTTTAACAAAATATTGTTTGTTGTCATTAAATAATTTAATGGTTTGTTCCTCAGATCTTCTATCCCGGTGTATCTAATCGATCTGCTATCTTGTCGCACAAGGCTGTGTTCTTCTAAGCGTCTAACTATAAGACGTTTAGTTTCAGCAACTAAAGATAGATTATAAGACGTTTAGTTTCTCCGAGGGCTTAAATTAGCTTGAGATCATTGTAGGGAACATCATAGATATTCGGGCACTTTATCCAGGCTATTCATATAAATCAAGAAACAAATAAATCGATATTGAATGCAAAATTTTTCGCCACGTTCCTGTACCTTAAATTAATTTCGGAAGAATCAACTTCGATACTCAACGCGCGTGATGAAAAGCTCCTGGAACTCTTAATTTCAAATTACCTATTGGGATCACTCCTAAAAAAATTATTGTAGGCTCCAATAAATAAATCTCACTTTCCCTCTGACATATCTGTGGTAAACAAGCATAACTGCTTAACTCGTTTTTATCAATTTTTCAGTAGAGCGATTTAAAGCTTAATAATTTTATTCTGAAACATGTACATAAGCGGTTATACATTTTTTTTTAAATATCTATATTTTTGCCCAATTAAAGAATCAGGTTGAGAATTTTTGTGGGTATACGTATTCGTACATGGAGAATGCCATGGTGTTGATAAGCCAATTTCGACGTAAGAGGATTAAGCAGTTAGTACTTGTGCTAACAGATATCATTTGTAAAGTTAGTTGCTTCAGTTTGGAATAACTGAAGTCACCATTCACCCTGCTGTCGCTGAATTGCTCGTTTTCCCTTGAATTAATCATACAAAAAATTTGTAGAATAGACAAAATACAATAAGATATTAGGACCAGCCATGAGATTCCGTTCAACTTCTCAACAATTTTTTCTATACCAATTTGACATTTCTATTCTACATATTTAATTCACCACCTGTATAAATAAAAATATGTAGAATAGAAATGTCAAATTGGTATAGAAAAAATTGTTGAGAAGTTGAACTGAATCTCTTGGCAGATGTTGCGTCAAATAGACATATCCACATAACACTTCCGTAACATGCAATCTAATGGAATTTTTCTGTAGCTTTTGCTCGACTAAAACGCAAAGTAAATTCAAACGACCAATAGAGGTCCTGTCACCATCATATAACCACAGTCAAAGACATTCCGATCCGACAATCTTTTCTCCTGTTCCTTGTTCGACTTTCGGAATTTGTAGAAGTCTTCCATCTCAATGGCTGCAATTAAAATAGTAACTGGTTCATCATGGTAATTCACCAGAAATAGCGGATAGTAGTTTTCCATCAAAATGGACTATTAAAGGACCATTAAGCGATAGTGTGGCTATCGTGTTTGGAAACTTGGATAAAGGAAACTTAGCTGCGTATGGATGATCATAATTTCGAGCAGCTACTCCAAATAACTTTTTTTCTCTTAAAATTGAACTTTGAAAGCAATAACTCTGACTGAGTGATCGGATTTTTAAAATTTTAGTGGCAAATGAAAGACTGATCATTTCTTGTTCTCGTTTGTGCTTGGTAAAAAATTTTTATTTTCTTCAGAAAATTCTCAATATATAATCAAAAATTACGGGGGCTCTATAAGCCTATAAGTCGTTATAATTAACATTCGAATTTTATAAAAAACTATAACTTGACTGTTTTGTATGTCCATCTTCCATCAGCATTTTTTAACTAACCCTATGTTTTGTAGATAGAATTGTTTAACTTTTTCAAGGGAACTAGACTATTTATCTGAAATATATTTCATTCGTATATGTACATTCTGTAAGCATAGATAATAAAATCCGCGAATATCGAGATAAAACCATAAATCTAAGACTTCAAACTTGTTGAGGCATTACAATTTTTTGGGAGCAATAAAATGCCAGAGCACAAATGTTTTATGAAAGTGAATTATTGTGCATAGCCTTTGAACCACCTAAAATGAGACAGCCAGAAAAATTGTACAGGACCAGCAAATGTCTTTTGTGAGTAATCAAGCAAAGCAGAGTAATCAAGCAAAAATATAGATATCCTATTCTTACGAGGATTTTAGTAAAATTACTTGTAATTTAATTTCTCAAATTTGTCATTGTGGGTAAACCGACCAGATTTTTCTCAAATATACATTATTTAGATTCATCTGGAAATTGAATTGAGCATATTTGCATGTGTAAGTGAATTTTATTTTATTCGCCATCGTGGCGCCGCGATTCTAACCAAAAAAACACATAACACGTCTAATAAATGCAGGCCGCAGCCCTTTGTTATCAATTGCATTCAAATTTATGTATCCAGTATAATGGATAGTAGTCACTCATTCTAAATTTATATTGCTTTTATTTCACAACTCTCTATGTACTCGAAATAACAACCTACAACCGGCAGATTTGCCACAACAATCGATGGATCATATGTAATGAAAAAATTTGTGAGGGAGTCATCCTTCATGGTTCACCAATTATGCCTAAATCATGGTATTCAACTTGCAATTTGTAATTATTTATAAAAAAAATCAAAACACGAAACAAGCGATTTTAAAAACGTAGAGTTTTCTTCTATAGAATAAATTGATGAAGATTTACAAACAGTGACGATGATGAATCTACGTAAGTAACTAGAAGAGACTGCTGATGCTGAATTACCTGCAAATACTGAACTAATTTTGAACTCACTAGATATTACCCAATATTGTTAGCATACCAAATCATTCAAATTCATAGTCATTTTTCTATCAATATTGTAAATATTTAAGACTTGAATACCAAAGGTTTCGCCGATATATTAGCTACGTTCTTTAAAAATCCCCTTTAAGAAGTTCTATAATAATGTAATACATATAAAAAAAAATCCAACGTTAACCCACATATTTATGTAGAGTTTTTCTAGAGAATTTGTATTTTTTTTATATGTAAATTATTTGAAATCCATATAGAACTTCTCATCGGGGATTTTTAAAGAACGTAACTATTATATTAACAATTTGTACAAATTTGAAACAATTATAATTGAACAAACAATGAATAGGAAATGATATGATTTATTGCCAATTAGTCAATATTCAAATAGAGCACAAAATCATAATGATAAATTATTAGAAGGTAAAAGTCATTATCGTTTTTTTATATTCAATTTTATTTTATTTAATACTCGTATATCAAAGCTGACAATACCTACACGCAATTTCATTTTTTATGAATTATTTATTAGGCAACAAAAAATATGTAAGTACGTATTTAGACAATATTATATAATTTTAAATTGAAATACTTACATACCATTAAATGATGGAAATATCAAGAAATCTGGCCTACGAACTCATCAGAATCTGTTAGACTATTAATAGACTATTAATCCCCAGATATTTCAATCATTTCCACGGGGTTGGCCCAACCACAAAATTATTGTATGGATTTCTGATGACCGAACTTTATTAAACTTTACTAAAAATTGTTTTGAAAATTGTTCGGTTTTTAATTACATTTTCAAATAATTATTATTTAAAAAAAATTAATTTGTTAAAACCGCCCTGAGGGTAAATGCGAATTGCTGAAATATGTTTTATTATATCTAAAAAGTTAATTTTTTTCATTTCATAAACTCATAAACCTAAAAATTAAACGTACAGGAAGACTCAATTATGAACAGATAAAAATCATTTAAGAGACTTAAGTTTTGTTATTCAATCACCCTGTATAATATTTGATAAAATCTATAGAATTATTACGTAGGCTTTTAGACTTTAATTATAAATTTTGTATTGGACTTTTTGGATATTTCCCTTGAGGCCTTTATAGAGAACACCAAACACGGCTTATAAATACTATGTGGCATATACTAGACAGAAAAGACAATATTTGGACAATTAACCATTTTCGTATGTCATTTGCATTGTCCGTAATGTATAAAATTGTGGTCAGGGGTCATCGTTCCAAATATATAATTTTGAATTTATGGTTTCATTTATATCTATGCCGGTCTGCTTTTCTTTTGGGTGAAGGGAACTTTATTTGATGTTGGCTTTCTGGTGCAAATATAAACTATAATATGAATAAATGAATGAATGGATATTTTTCCGAATGTCGGTCACGTTTTGTATGTTTATCTAATTTACACAATGCTTAATTACTCTTCTACTGGTGGATTTGGATTTTCAGAATTTCCAATAGTATTTTGCCGTAATTTAATATGAATTGTTAAGAACCGTTTCAATTATAAACGTAGCATCTCTATTTAGATCAAATTTGAATAACATTCATAGTATATTTCGTCCATCATTTTCTTCGTTTTCGAGGAAAAGTCCGGAATAGTCAGGAAAAGTCACAAAGGGTGGAAATGAATTTGGGATATCGTAGAAGTAATTTTTGTGACAATATAAATTATATTTAATCAATTGGTTGAGATTTCAGTTAATAAAATCGAATGAGGCTCTTCGAACTTAACACTCTGAAAATAGGTTATGATATTTATAGCAAGGAATTGCCTTTAATTTGATGGTATTTTAATAATAATTTTTGATCAATTACCAAAATGGGGATGATACGTTTTCATTGATATTCTATGCCTTGAAATCCCATATTTCATGTGTTTGAATCAGATAACATTTTACTGACAAAGATTTCAGTGTATATGAGACTATTTATGACCCAATCTATAAATTTGGGATGGCTTTAGATCTAATAGTAAGAAGCAACTAATAATAATCATACATTATGCATAGGAATTCAATTATTATTAAATACTTAACTTAACTATTCCAAAATCAATTACTATTGTTATTTATTTGACGAATCTTTTGTATGCAAATATTATCTCATCATTATTATTTATATGCGAATACGATAATATTGTTCTTAAAATTATTGTTTACTATAATCCAATTATAGGAAATTTTGTGCTTAGTTTCTTCATATGGTCTTCTGCATTGAATTGCTAATTTCAATTTGATTAAAGAATAATAGTGATTACAATCAAATTCCAATGACAATTAGTTAGAGAAGTAGGTCATTCGGCAGGGGTTTTGATTAACAGAAGGAATGAATATTGTGTGTAATTTACATGTAGTTAACATTACCATTAGAATCATTTTCTAATTAAAAAATTCCCAGATTAAAATTCATTTCTTTTAATTATTGGGTGTACAACTTAAAAACCGGAATTTTTTAGCGAAATTTGATGCTTTATTGTGGAAAAATGTTACAATATAT
>JANTOP010036716.1:0-11060 GCA_027564815.1 Symmerus nobilis | reverse complement strand
CCCATTCATCCCTCCTTCCATCTATCAATCAATTTCATGGCATATTTGATAAGAAATATTTACTTTAAAAAAAAACTTTTGTTTAAAATAACACACTTTTCTAATTGATTGTTGTGATATATTTTTTTTATTTTAAATTAATTTCAATGGGTGGTTAAATGAAACAAGTAATTTTTAAATAATCATATTAATTAATAGATTTAATTTCTTATTGCAAAATTACCGTTGCAATTCAATTCGGTCATACAAGAAGGATGGTGTCTCTATTTCGGAGGGCTAAGTAATGAATATTAAAAAATCCTTGAAACCTTTTCATTGTTTCTCCTAATTTAAAGTAAGAATATAATAAGGAAAGGAAATCCATACAATTATTTATTTAATTTTCATTTAAAGACATTTGTTTAATCCAAATACATAATGAATTCATTAGTGTATGTAATCTCACTGGCAAATTATAATAATTTAAATTAAATAATTAATAATAAAAAAAAGAGAATGTATAAACTGACGATTTGGTAGAGAAAAATTTTATAATATAATTTTTAATTATCAAATCCTAATCACATATTTAAAATGTTTAAATTTAAATTTTAAATATAATAATTTTTTTTAGTAACATTTATATCAACAATAAAAAAAATCTTCATTTTTATTTCCAAATATTTTCTTTTTCTTTTAATTTAATTAACACATTGATAAAATTTTTATTTTGATTAATTATTTAATAACATATCTGTTATTAATTATAATAAATTTAATTTTATTGCCAATCAATTAGGCATACCGTTTATTTTAATAAATCCAAAACTTATATATATTAATAATTTGCCGTTAAATTAATAATTTATTATAAATTTAAAATTTAAATTATTATGTTACATAATTATAAAATTCAAAAAATTATAATTTTTTTTGTCTCGCTATCTCTCTCTCGATTTTCATAAAATTTATTTACCACAAATTGTTTTTTTTTTTTAAAATCAACGAAAAAAAAATAATTTGGAGGAGATAGTTTTGTTTATAAATTTTATTTTTAAATTAATTTTTTTTAATTCAATTTTTGACATTCATTTATCCATCTTCTTACTTAATTTAAATAAATTCCTAAATTATACAAGAAAAAAAAACTGTTATCGACTAAAATTACTAAATTTAAATGTTATGAAATCTGATTGGGCAGCATCAGAGGAAGGAAATATGGTGGTGGTGTTGGCGCCGCCTGGCGACATGTTGTATTGTGATTGATAAGATGGCAACGCACTTGTTGTACATTGTAATGATCATGTTGTTGTTAGCCATGGTGTATTACATGTACAGTAAGTAGCCGGAATCACAGGTGCATAATAAATACCGTTCGCATATAATAGACTTGGTGCCTGTTGTATCGATATGGTTTGAGGTTGTGCTAGTTGAGTGGTTGCCGCCATATGCTGATGTTGTTGCGGCGTCGTTTGATGGATTTGTTGATGCTGCTGATGGAGTTGCGTCTGTTGCGCATGGTGAATTTGTGGTTGAAGTCTTTGTAAATGTTGAATATGTTGTTGTTGTTGTTGTTGCTGCTGTTGTTGGTGTTGCTGCTGCTGTTGCTGTTGCTGCTGTTGGTGATGCTGATGTTGCAGTATCTGCTGTTCCCTATAATAAACTTGCATAGCCAACGATTCGATCAGTCCTAATGTTTGACGACGTTCATGACCCATTAAACATACCGTTGACGTTTCAACGACTTCATGTAAATGTATCAGGTACTGATATTGTAACGGTTCCTCTTCCGGTCCCCAGAAATGATTTCGTAAGTAGGCCTCCAATTTCGCTGTTTGTGTACCAATATCCGGGAAGTCGATAAAAAATCTAGAGCACATATATCGCTCCAGTGATTTGATTCGTTCCGGATCGACCGGTCGATAATTTCTTACTAACAAATTACAGTATTTCAATAAACCGCCGCCACGAATCTCTTCCGGTTGTCGCGTTGATATTAATTTCTTTTGTAGATGGTAGAGGGCCTCATGAAAATCCCCGTAAACCGATTCCCCAACAACAGTTGGATAGAAATTTTCAGATATCGGTAAAGCAGCGCAATCGTAAAATAGAAACAATGAATCGAGAACAATTTGAAAAGAATCAACGCTAAATTCAAATTGTCGCCGCATTGTATCGACAAATTTCAATTCCACGTTTTTATGTCCCGGTGAATTTCCCAACGATATCAAACTCCACCGATCCCCATCATTATTATTATTCACCTTCACCATTTTCCCAACGTACGCCTCTTTCAGTGAGCACGGTGTGATACGTCGCCGTGACACACCGTCCGGCAACAAATCGAACAATGTATTTAGTACAGCCGACTTAACCCGATCATAATGACGATTTGAACTGAATTCAATAGCAAATATGAGATCTAAATCATTATACAGTTGCGGTTCGGATGCGAGTACATGACTTGCAGCGCCACCATTCAATCGAATATCCTTAACGGCAACACCACCACCGCCAGCCGACACATCCAGTTCCAATTTCTTTCGGACCAACGTCACCAAATCTTTCAATTTCACTTCAAGTATGGGAAAATTGCCGCGACCATGTATCGCCACCTTTTCGTCCATAACATCGTTTAGTTTACGGCATTGCTCGTACGATAGAACGGCTAACCGTTGGGCGCTAGTATCAACACATTCCAACGAACCATGATCGGAGGTGGCTGATATCGATGAACCGGAACTGGGCGATGGTGGTGGCGTTACCGAACCACCGTCCGAATGAAAACCATCGTCCACTTGACTGTCCATGTTATGATTTGAATGTGAATATAAATTGGACATCTCTAACGTCCCACGCTAAAAGAGAAAGAAAGAGGAGAGAGTTAGTCAAAATATAATAAATATTACATTCTTATTGCTAATACAATTCCAGCATTTTTGAAAATTCGTTGCAGGTAATGGTTCTTATTCTTATCTCACAAACTTCTCAAACAAAAATAGAGTTCAGAACAATAGATTGGAAGGCGCTACATTGGTACCTGCTCCTATGAAGCTCTTAAATATCTGGAATTTAAGCCCTATTACGACCCTGATCGCTAACGATTCAGACTTCCGATAAACCTTTCACCAGCCGGTCGAAAGGCAATTAGGCCTCTTTAACGGACTCCCGGATATCAAAATCAAATAGGAATATGCATCAAAGGTTGAACGATTGAAAAGAGTGCCTTGAACCTATTGAATATGGTTCAAGTTATTAAAGTATGGCAAGTTGTTAAAAACAGGCCATTTGCTCCCGATATAGCAGACATTTTCGGGTGTAATGGGCTGCCAGTTTTAATGGTAATGAAAGGAGTTCATTTTGGCAAGGCTATCCACTTTATATGGTAGGTGGTTTAAGGGTATTAATTCCTTTTAAAGTTAAAATCTCAAATATATGACTACGACTAGGGACTTATTTTGCATAAATTGATTCAATATCAGCTTCCTATAAAGACATCGTCGCGTTAAGCTGTTCTCCGGATTAGGATTTGAGCCGCCGGACCATCAACAAGCTCAATACGCACATAGCTTTTCATATGCAAAATTAATGCAAAAATGCCTCACAAATATTATTTATTTTCAATCCAATTTATTTGATTTAAAATTTCTAACTTTTATACAAAAGCTCGGAGTAAATTTAAAAATCTGTAGAAAAGCTTTAAGTTTTGAAAAAAATTTTATACGTTTTGAAATCTAATTTTCATCCGAGCAATAAAATTTCAATCAAATCTGAATTATTCCTACAAAAGCTCAACAAAAGCTTTAAATGCTCAAAAGGAAGCTTCTCCTTTTGGGTGTAATTGTATTCGTATTGAAACCTACTTTCCGTTTAAGTAATTTTTACTGCAACGAAACTGAAAATATTACGATAAAAGCTCCGTATAAGCTTAAGAACTCAGTGAAAGCTTTGTTTTTAATAACATTTCACATGTTTTCAAATCTATTTTTCATCCCAATAATTTAATTTTATCCAAATCGGAAATTTTCGAACCAAATCTCCACAAAAGATTAAAAGTTCTAAGAATGTCTTGGATTTGGGACATAATGTTATTCGTATTGATCCTTAATAGGGCCCCAAGAATTTACGGGTCATATGGATTACGGATCATACGTATTATATGGAAGACTCAGCATTGCCTACAAACAATAAGTAGAGTTAGGTAGGGTGATTTAAAGGCAAATATAAATTTAATAAAATAAAATTCATTTCTAGAAATTTCAATGAATTTCCTGATCGTTAAAAATTTTTCCAATTTCCAATCTTTCCGAAATATTCCGATTTTCAACAAATTTTCAATTCAAACCAAATTCAATAATATTTCCGATTGTTTCGTCCAAACTTTAATACATTTTCCGGTAATTAATGATTTTTTTATAAAATTCAATCAATTTCTGCCATTTCCGGATTTATCAAATCAACTCGTTTGAAAAACCCCCGAGGAAACTTTGTTCAAAACTTGGTGGTATTTTCATGAATAAAATCAGTTGATTAAATTCAGTGGCGTGTGGTCAACATTTCCGTAAGGTGTGCAGAATTGTATGACCCCTTAACAAAATGCATATGCTTTTATCATATACGATTGCTTTATTCGAGAGAACATTACTAACTGCAATTACTAGATTGTGTGCCGAATATTTTCTTCGGCCGGAAAAAAATTTTAAAATGTAGAAAGTTGCTTTGGCAATTAGGTAAAAATACAAAAATTAAACATTTCGAAAAAGTTGAAATTTATCCAAGAAAAATCAAAAATTCGTAAACGCTCGCACCGAGAAATTTGAATATCGGACATCGCGATATTTTATCCGGATTTCTCGATTATTTTCTTTGGATCCAAAAAAATGTAATGATGCAGAAATTTTATAAATTAGTTGATGAAAAATAAAAAAATATCAAAACTAAACTTTTCGTACAAAAGCTCTGTACAAACTTAAAAGCTCCCAGAAAGCTTTATTTTCTGAACCTAATTTTACACGTCCTAAAATTTATTTTCTACCCAAAAACGTTCCTATAACACAATTTTATATTTTCCAAAAAAAAAAGCTTCAAAAATTTCGAAAGCTCATTGAAAGCTTATAATTAAAATGTCATTTTATATAATTTGGAATCAAATTTTTATCCAATTCATTAAATTTAAATGAAATATGGAATTGTCGCAGAAATCTTGTCCAAAGTATTAAAAGCGCATTGAAAGCTCTAAGTTCAGAACTAAAGTTTTTACGTGTAAAAATTTATTTTCTATCCAGATAACGGTCCTTCAACGAAATTTAAATATTTTCCAAAATAAAGCTTTAAAAATCTCGAAAGCTTAAAATTAAAATGTCGTTTTATATAATTTGGAATCCAATTTTTAATCAATTTATTAAATTTCGATAAAATATGAAATGTTCGCTTTCTTTTCGCTCTAAAACTTTATCACTGTGCGCTGAGAGAAAGCTTTAAGTTACGTACTTAATTTTTAACATTCTAACGTCTATTTTCTATCCAGATATCGGTCCTTTCACGACATTTCAAATTTTCCCAGGAAAACATGCTTCAAAAATCATGAAAGCTCATAAAAAGCACATAGGAAATACAGTAAGAATTAATTGAACGATATTTATATTTAGAGAATTCAATTAAATGCCAAGAAAAGATAAGATTAAGTCAAGAAAACGCGAGATAAAAGTCGGAAAAGATAAGGAAAAATTCGGTAAACTCGGGAAAAATTCGGTAAACTCGGGAAATATCTAACAGTTACAGGAAAATGTTAGAAAATCAGAAGAATTTCACGAAAATATCGACAAAGATATAAAAAATAGGAAGAAGTCAATATTATGAACAGTAGGGAAAAATTTGGATAAATTTGGGTAAGATGCAGGAAATGTTAGGAGAAAATTGGAGTTGGGAAAATTTCAGGGGTAAAAATCTAATTAAAATGGGCGAAAATTGAAGCTAAGGCAATTTTTAAAAAAATTCCAATTAATTATAAGAAAAGGAGAGAAGTAGAGACTATAGTTATGCCTCTAAATTCCTACCCATTTTGCAGATTTTGTGTTGCTTTTGAATGTTTTAACAAAAGACTTAAATTCTGCGGATAGATCTTCACTCCGCAGCTAAAAACTAGTGGCAACATTCTACAGAACTGAATAACTCCTCAATTAGACACATAACTGTCTGTTATAAGACAAGGTAGATTATACTGCAAATTTGTATCGAATTAAAATACGGGAAAGTCGAAAAAAATTCGGTAAAAAGTCTGGAAGAATTCGGAAAATGTATGAACAAATTTAGTAGTGCTAGGACAAGTCATTGGATTATTTTAAAAATTTCGAAGTAGAATTATTTAAAAGATGATCGGAATAATCTAACTATATACAAATTTTAAAGTGTTATCCCGAGGGATTCGAGAAGTGAATTGTATCCGCCGAGCGATTGTACTTAAATTAGGAAAATTTGATAAAAATAGGAAAATTGAAAGAAAATCAAAAATACGTATTGAAGGATATCATGAAGTCCTAACAAATACCTCGAATTATTATTACTATTTTAGTTATAGATTTTTTACCGAGTTGCCCCAGAGAGATTACAAAATATTATCTGTATAATGAACATTGGTATGAATTTGGTAAGTCAGATTGAAAGGACACAAAAATGTATCCTCAAGGCAAGGAAGAATGTACGTCCATCATGAACAAATCAATAAGAATTGGCGTGGGAATACCAGTCAAAAATATATGTCACCGTCTCTCACATGCCGCCCGGTTATTGAAGGACTCCCCTCAAACAAACAATTTCCAGTTTTATTTGCCATATAAATGATTTAATATTATTTAACATTGGTAATTGATAGATTTTAAACATGGTCAATATTATAACAAATAATTACTTAGAAACCTGTTACAATTTCTTAGATAAATTCGTGAAACAAATATTAAGAGAAATATGTATTTTAAATCAAAAAAATTTAATAAGTAAACGACTTAAAAATAAAAATGTAAATATTATTTAATTTAACATTGACATTGCCACTACATTGTTCAATTGTATAAATTCTTGTCATTTTATCGCCCCAACTGAATCTGACAAGACAGCTTAGATGTTTGTCTTCCTTCCAAATGACCATGGCCTGACTATTTAATTAAAAAAAAATAATATACAATTGTTAGTTATAAATAAACGAAAGGTGGTTTTATTTGAAATTTTTGGTATGGATTTGAAATGGAATTTAAAAATTTATTAATAAATAAAAGATTTTATTTATAGAGATACCAGGAAGAGAGATGGTTTATGTTTGAGGGTCAGATTAACCAATCAAGGCTTTCAAAACAATCACAAAACATTGTAAACCAGAGATTTAAAAGTGATATCAAATAAAACGGCTTTTATGTTTTTTTTTTTTATCTTAGTTTTCTTTAATTAAATAATATACATAGTTTCTTCCTTAATTAATTACAGATTAATACGTTTAACATACAACCAGTTCAAGTAACTCCATGACACACTGAAACAATTTTTAATTATCCAACGTACATTGATAATGGCGTGACTTTCACCTAATTGATTTGACGTTAAATTTCATCAAAACTACTTAAGTATTTCCGGTAAACAACGTTGAATTATCAGACAGGGAAAAAAACACACAATTGCTTATCTATTTTTTTTTATTGATTTTAATCAATATTTCGATAACATTTCACAATACAAAAGAAACAACTTTTCGTAATAAGTTGCTATGGAATTCAATTGTGAATTACGTGGGCTGCTTGATAATAAATTAAGGTAAATGACATGTTAGATGGTAGAAATTTAACAATTAGTGAACGTCAGTGGGGTACAGTTTAATGCCCAGAAGGCGCAGATTTTATTTCTGCTAATTTCTACTACTATTTAATGCACTGACGGAAGATAAATTACTTTTGCCTCGAGTTGAATTGAGATCGGCTTCAAATCTTTCGGCACATACAGTACACGTCAATTTGTAATTTAAAAACAAATCTATAAAAGTGTGAAGGCGAATTGGAATTAGTTGGGACCCATATTTAGTTAGATAAATAAATTTGATACGCTACTTCTTTTTATTTATATAAAAAAAATCCGGACAAGTCGACAATTAGATATTTTACTGAATTTCCTCGAATATTTTCCCGACTTTCTCAGATTCTATACTACCACTTCCTGACTATTTCTTACTTTACCACTTCGTGGTAAATCTTCGTGGTTTACCACTTCGTGGTTTTTGAAATTGTTTCAAATTGCTTGAAATTTGTTCGATATTATCCCAATTATGCCCCACTTTGTTCTACCTTCTTATGTTTTAACGACTTCTTCCCGTCCATGCTATACTTTTATTAGTGGCGTGCGGTCAACATGTCGATATGTTGTGCAGAATTTTATATTTTCCTGTGGTGGTAAAAAAATGTAATAACGCAGAAAGTTGCTTTGACAGTTAAGTAAAAATACAAAAATTAAATATTTCGGAAAAGTTGAAATTTATCTAACAAATACCAGAAATTCGTGAAGGAGAAATTTGAATATTGGACATGGCGATATTCGAGCCGGATTTCCCGATAATATTCTTCGGATCCAAGAAAATGTAATGATGCAGGAATTTTATAAATTAGTTAAAAAATACAAAAATAACAAAACTAAACTTTTCGTACAAAACCTCTGCAAAAACTTAAAAGCTTCCGGAAATCTTTATTTTCCGAATCCTTTTTTTTACGTTTTAAAATCCATTTTCGATCCAGATAACAATGCTTCAACCAAATTTAAAAATTTCTCAAAAAATCTCTAAAGCTCATTGAAAGTTTAAAATTAAAAAGTCGTAAAAAAAATTTGGAATCGAATTTTTATCCAATTCATTAAATTTAAAAGAAATATGGAATTTTCAAAGAAAGCTAATTCAAACTATTACAAGCTCAACGAATCCTCTAAGTTGCGAATTTTTTTTCACGTTAAAATATCTGTTTTCTATCCAGATAATTTCAACATTTTCTAAATTAAAGATTAAAAAATCTCGAAAGCTCTTCGAAAGCTTAAAATAAACTTTTAATAATCTGATAATATATTGATCTGATAATATTGATAGATTTAATTTAAAATATCATTTTATATAATTTGGAATGCAATTTTTATTTGATTCATTAAATTTAGATAAAATATGAAATATTTGGTAAAATCTTTCTCAATCCACTGAAAGCTCAAGGAAAGCTTTAAGTTTAGAACTTAATTTTTTACGTTGTAAATTCTATTTCCTATTCAGATATCGGTCGTTTCATCGGTCGAAAATCTCGAAAGCTCATTGAATTTTGAAAATTGAAAGCACATATTTATACAAAATTTTAGGCCGAAAGCTTAATTTTCCAAGAAAGGGTAAAGATAATTTGCATTCAATTCAATTCATTAAAGCCTCGACAGAAATGTAATTTTCCATAAAGCTTTAATGTATAAAATAATATTATATTTTAATTGAAAGCTTTGGATAAGCTTGATGATTATTGACAAAGTTATTAAATAAAATAATTTCAGTTAGGTGTGCTCTGCGCCTTCTGGGCATCAGACTGCACGCCACTGACTTTGATCGATTTCAACCGACTTTTCTGAATTGTCCTAATACTTTTCTTGACTTTTAATTAATTTCCGCAAATTTTACCATTTTTTTCCCAACTTTTCGACATTTCTTTAAATTTTCAGAATTTTTTTTCCGATTCCTTCCGTATGTTAGCCGTGAAAAAGCCGGACAAATCAGAAAAATTGCGAGAAGAAGAAGGAAATCCTGAGAATATCCGGAAAGATGCGGTAAAGCCCGGAAATAATTTTGGAAAGTCGAAAATGTAGGAAAAATATGGCAAAAATTGAAAAAAAAAACACTTCGAAAGAAATCAGAAAAAATTCCCAATAATTTGTGAATAATTGAGTCCAGAAATAGACGGGAAAGACAGATTAAAGTAATAAAATGGAGAAAGAGTTACAACAAGTTACAACATTTTTGTTAAGCCGTAACAGATAGAATTTACCTGACATCTCCTCCACATTTCGAGAGGCCTTTGACCTTTGAGGGGGGATGTAGTGCAAACCCCTATTTTACAGACGCAGATGTAGTTTAAAGCCACGATTTTCCGAATGAGTATAGGCTATAAGGTACGAATTTTTTAAGATCCGAGATATTTCTTCCCTAATTTTATTTTGCAGATTTCTTGTTCGGGGAATACGGGGTCTCAACAAAAAGTCTAGAATCTCGGATCATGTAGCATATATAACCAGGAGTATCATTATGGTTAACTCAATCCTCTTCTTTCCCTCCTTGAGGGCATTATACTGCGAAAATCAAGAAACAATTTTCTTCTAATAAATTAGTGTTAAAGGGTGAAAACCTCCTTAACTTTGCCTCAATTGTAGCTTTAGGCTTTACGTTATTAAAAGGCTTCTAATTATATCTTCGCAGAAACAAGACAAATTAACGAATTTAGGTAGGAGTTGATAGTCTCATCTTTGTGAGGCCGCAATGATCTTGTTCGTTGATCGATTGGGCCAAAATTTTCGGATTTTCGGCTTAGAACTATTTGCTGTCGTGCAAAATTATCTACAGCAATATTTTCAAACCTAGATTTTTCTTGCAACATACGATAGTGTCAAGACGAGAATAAATTCTATAGAAATTGACTAATTATCCAATGCCAGTGGTTTTTAAAATTAAAGTCCGTATATAGATTCTAGTCTAACTCTAGAAATTATTAATAAAATAAAAAAATTAATTTGATAATGAAAATTCTACAATCTACTATTTATACAATATTTTTGTAATTTAAGCAATTAAAATAAGTCACCGTGAAATATTGCAAAAGAACAAAATTCCAACAAATTAATGTCAGTGGAAATATTAAAAAAAATTAAACGATAAAGAAATAAACACTATTTCTACACTTTACGAATAAAAATAGAAATAAATCAATGATTTTTATTTAATTAAAATTGTTTTAACATTTTTTTTCTCCATTTTATTCGCTAAATTTGTATGGGGTTTTTCCTTTAAAAAAATGTCATTAAAAAAATTCTTGTCT
>JANTOP010036705.1:0-11060 GCA_027564815.1 Symmerus nobilis | reverse complement strand
CAAAGAAATATGCGCTTGTATATCTCGTCGCTCTTATCGACGCTATTATCGACTCTCCAACATATTCACGTCCTTAGTAACAAAACAATGATATACTATCAGATTTATAGTGTATACAAACTAGACATCGCCTGGTGTTTACAGGAATGATTTCTTTAGAAAATGTAATTTCGGAAAAAATCACAGGAGTTCAAGAGTACTAAATATGAAAACCACCAACAAATAAAATTGTATCAACTTCTGAAAGACCGGAAATATACTTTGTATAATATACTTCGACGAATTTCTAGCTATTTGCTTTCAATAAATATTACAGAAGCAATTTATTTCCCAGAATAACACATCTCTTCTAAATTTATAGGAATTAGTGCGCCAACATGTCTCCTGCCCTACATTTCCTCGCTCCTTGGACCATAAAATCTAGGATTTAATCAGTATGCAATTAATTTAATCCACACCTTTTTTCAACCGTAACAAATGTTTCAACCCTCTGAGACTTTTATCAAAAACGAAATAAGTCGAGAACAAAATGATTATTTTCTTGCTTATTTCGCATGGAATTTCAAGTATTCGCCGTAATACCAGTCATAATTTGCCTACTGCTTTGATATTTCAAGCATTTTGAACGAAATCCATTCGATACGATGATTCTCGTTTGTAAGAGGGGCTTGAACTTGTAAATCAATTTTGGTCGCAAAATGATGTAAAATAATATAATATGTAGATAAAAATAGATTAACAAATATTGGATTTATTACATATATTTGCCTCGTTTCATCGTTTTTATTATCTCATTAATAAACAAAATTAAAAATATTTGTTCGCCAAAAAGTTATTACTGGTACAGTATTTTATCCATCGAATGAAATTATGAAATTATAATATACAAAAAAAGAATAGTGGCCGAAGAAGCCTTAATATAATTGGATCATATTGCGTTGATGTTCTTTCTTATTTATCTCTGGGGAGAGTATCTAGTGAAACCTTCCCTTGCGTACAAAATTAACAAAACTACTACTTCATTCACGGAATATGTCTTGTTATTCTGTGGTTTCACACTATACCTATTGAACAAGCCAATTATATTTACTTAATTATATTCATATGGTTTTATTTCATATAGATCGGTTAAAAATTATTTAATTTTATTTAATAGTTTAATCAATTCAATAATTTTTTTAAATTATAAATTATTAATTATATTTAAATATTTAAATCACAATGTTTATTGTTATAATTATTGGATCAGCTAGAAAAACATTGGAAAAATGATAGCAAAGTCAATTAATTAATAGAATAATGAATTCATACCTAAAAAAAAGAATAAAAACATAATTTTGAATAATTCAATTAATCATCACAATTTATTATTTACTTTAATTTCTATTTCCTTGCAACTATTTAAATATTTGGGTGTTTGTTTCCTTTGTAGCTTTGTAGGAAAACCAACTTACTATTTCTATTTGTTATTATATGAAATTCAATAGTCAAAAATTCTTTGATATTTAATTAGTTTTACTAAAAAATGTTTTATTTATATTAAATACACGTAAAATTCCGATTTTCTATTACAATTTTAATTATTAATTTATTATCTCAAAATTGGTTAAATTAAAAATTATGAACAGCACGAAAATCACAGCTTTTATCTTCCGCGAAAATCTCTACCACCACATTTTCAATATTTAATAAATGGCGGTAAATAGTTGTAAGTATGGTAATGCCATCTATCGATAGAAAATTGGGTTGTATGTAAAGATTAAAGAGAATTTATGATTAAAGCGTTGTCATGCAATTTCCGGATTTTGCTATGACAGAAATAAAAATAACAGTTACACACATTTTTTTTAATTTGGAATTGATTTTTATTGTTTGTAATAAAATAATATCTAGGGATGAAAATCATCAAATTCTACTAAGCAATCAATATAATATTAAAAAAGTAGTATAGAAGACAAACATAAAATTAAAAAATAATTTATACAATAAAATTTAAAATTAAATTATTACAATTATCACTTCTTGTCACTAAATATTTACTTAATAATTTTTTTATATTCAATTTAATTACGTTTTCTAAATTTTTTATTTCAAATGGGTTTTCTTGCAACTTTTTTATTATTTTTTTTTTTGTATTTAATTTAATTGTTAATTCTATTTTTTTTTATAGATTATTTATGAACACACATTTATAATTAAAAACAAATAAAATAAAATAATTAATTAATTTGTAGTTGTTTCTTTTTTAATTAATTAGATTTTCCAGTAATTTAAATTGGCTCAACCTTTAAATGTTTTCCGTTATTATTTTCTAAATATGAGTGTCTGTTTGATGGATATTTTTAAAATTTAAAATGATTCACCAGACTCGGGGCAACTAATAATCGAACCAATTGTTGAAGTAGTAGACGGTATACCAATCGGTATATCATTCGCTAATAATATTGTTGTTGTGCTAATGTTGTTAGGAGTCATTAAGTCAATTTGTCGAGTGACAACTGTTTGGCTAGTTATGGTTGCTTTTTTATGTCGTGACGATGATACACCGTTAAATGTAAACAGCTCCATAAATTGATTCGATTTTTTGATTGGCTGGTGACCAATTAATGGCATTAGGAATTGTCGTACCGTTTTGGGCGCGATCGATTGTACAGATGATGGTAATAGTGATGGTAATGATGGTTGATTTGTATGATGGGTTAGTTGCTCAAATTTATTTCAGCTTAATTTTACACGTTTCCGTGGCAAACCGATGGGTGGCGTCTGTTGTGTGACCAGGGCCCGATATGCGTCCGATATTAAATGTGGATGACTATTTATCATATTTTTCCAGCCGTTTGTATCTAACACTTCGGTTGGATGTCTAGAAATGAAACACGGTAAAAATATACTGTATTTATTACCTCCTTCTTAATAAATTAGAGTTTCCGGAGGTGAGTGCAGAAAAAATGTTATCCCCATAGGGGATAAATACCCCATAGGTATTTTAATTTTAACGGAAGCAAGAAGTTATCCCGGATACGGCATTTACTAAACGAATCTGAGTTATACGTAGTTTATCATTCAAAAAGACGATATTAGTTGGATTCGCATCAATATTTTCCCATTCACTCATTTTTCAGTTTTGTTTTGATTTTAATTGGGTTGGAATGGTCGAAATACATAAACAAGTACATAATACGTTCAAACCAATTCGATATTAGTAGTACGGATGTAAACGATTCTCTATTCTACACAAATATAACAATATATTACATACAACATGGCGGGCGGGGGTCGACGAAACGTCACGTGACGCAATTAAAATTAGATAGACGAAGAAAAAGAAGAATTCCTATCGCACTCTAAATAAATTATATTTGGGAACGTACTGCATCTCAGGTGCAATAAGATAAAAATATAAATAAAAATTATATTTCTTATAGTCCAGTAAAAATAATGATTTCCTATGAAATTTTCTAGAAACGTTGTTGTTGTGGTTCTAAATAAGATCTGAAAGTTCTCCATCGATCCGAATTCCGCTAACCATACCACGCGCGGTCAAAGTTCGCGAAAATCGTTTTTCATGAATATCTTGTTAGCCGTTACTTTTACGGGAAAGGTGCATAAGATGTTTTTGTAGAACTCAAAATTACCTATAAAACTTATTTATTATATCTTTTTTCTGGGTAACCAACAGTTTCGACAATAATTCAATTCGTAGATTTGCCAGGTAAATTTAACTTTTTCTATGAAAAAAGTGGAGGAAAGCTGAATTTTTGTAGTAACCTTCTTTTTGTAGTTGTAAATAAGATCTGAAAGTTCCCCATCAATCCGAGCTCCGCTAACTATTCTACGAGGGGCCAAAGATGACGAAAAACGTTTACGCTCGCGTTTTGTGTGAATATCTTGTTAGCCATTATTTTTACGAGAAAAGTACAAGAGATCAATTTGGTAACTTATTAAAAATGTCACGTCAAGAGAAATAATTTCGTTGCATTGCAAGTTACGATATAATAAATGTGAGAATACAATAATATATTAATACGATAATACGAATGATGTGAACGAGATCGATATGGTCAGTCTTTCGGTGAAGATCGTATCGAACGAACGTCGGTTGGTAATTATTGTAATAAACGATATAAACGATAATTATTTTTCTATTAATTATTACCTAATTTTCAATTAATTATTATACTTAATTTGGCATTTCGCGGGTGACATCGTTTAAATTTCTTGGTTAAATTGTAAATGTAGTGTGTACACACCTTAATGAGAAGTTAGGTGGAACACCACCATAATATAATATAGTATATAAATGTCATAATGTTGTTGTATTATTATTAATAAAAGTACCAAGTAGCAAGAAACAAGTTAGAAGAACGCATGTATTAATTTAAAGAAATAAAATCGGAAATAATCCGGCCATAAACACGACAGTAAATCAATCACAAACATTTAGGGATTATAGAAACCAAAACCAAAAACAATGCGTACCCGCTTTGTGATGATGAACTTTTGTGGGCGATAAACTGACGAAGATTACACTACTTAAAACACACGAAAGAACTCTTTCAGCAGCCTTTCAACTCGATGTTTGGAAAACATATTTCCAATGCGCCTATTCAAGTAATGTCGAATAAAAAGCGAGTTCACCGAAAAACTAGTCTTAGGCAATTTTGACTTGGGAAGTACTATTTCAATATGGCCAACACACGGCGACTGTTCTACAACCGGCCGTGTCCCATAACCGGCTACACTCCCCTATACACCATTTACATAATGAAGACTACAGGGAAAAAACAAGGAATGTCACAAAATTTCGAAAATAAGGCTAAGATCGCCATTTAGTAGAAAAATGTCTAAAATGTCTTTAAAATCGATTTTTCTCGTAATTGTTTTTTTACACTCCTTGTTTTTTCCCTGTTGTCTTCATATACATATAATATGTATATGTATTTATGTATTTCACTTCTTGGTTAAAATCATACTATATGGCCTTTAAAAAATACATGCCTCGACATCATATACCCCTCGACAACACTCGCTGAAAAAAATACATATACGTGGTAATAATAAAGCTAAATTAAATAGATTTTAAATTTTCCCACAAATGAATAATAGGTTAATGAATGTTTTTCTATCTATTTAGTTCTGTGATATAACTAACACTAAAACTAAAACTAATACTAATAAGCATGGACTCCTGAGGGGAGAGATCCATATTATTGGCAATTTTTTAATGAGTTTTCATGAATTTTTCGTGCCGAAACAGCGATCTAGCACAGCACGTCAAGCGAGTACGACGCAACGAAATGTGTTATACAAATTTGTATAAACGTAAAAACTATCAATCAAAATGAAACGTAAAAGAACTTTTCAATAGGTTTTACTGTTTCGAAACGAGAAATTCATTAAAACATGAAAAATGCAAATAAAATTGACCTCTACTTTTAATAAGAAGCTTTACATGTAATTTTACATTATATTAATTCAAAATGTGAATCAACTACAACTTTTTTTTTAAGTTCGAGATTTAAAGTTAATGTTGCACTTACTTCAATTACACTGTGGTACACTAAAAAAAAAAAAAATTAGAACACACTAGGCGAACTTTGATAATTTGGGTGTGCTGAAAATGATGGCATCATTAGTTTTTCTCCTACACGTCGTATTTCGAAAAAAATGCTTCCAAAAAACTGAATTTATTCAAATAAGAGCTTTCACATTTTTATCAATTGAATTCAAACATATTTGTAAACAAGAACTAAATCATATTTCATTTGAGAAATACAATTATATACAGGTCTTTGGAGATCAACGTTGAGACAAAACTACCTACAATTCCAATTAAGGGAACTTTTCGTTTAATAATTGAAAAATAATACACTTTTTAATTTTTTTTTTTTGTGAAAAGACTATTATATTTATCGAACTGATTCCTTTTGGCTATTTTTATAAAACATATGAAGAATATAGGTAAAAAAAATATTTTTAAGTAGGAGAGAGTGGTGTCAGTCGTAACGGGGAGTCAATTGTAACAAACTGTTTAGTGGCGACATCTGCTAGATGACAGCATTTTTATTTATATCAGTAGAAAGATTATCTAATGTGACATCTTTACACGCATGAAGTATAAATCGCTGCCTTATGCACGATTGTCAGTGCGAGTTGGTTGAAAAACACACTGTCTTGTAAATTTTCCACCGTCGTCGTATTTTTAGGCTAATTGGTTTCATAAAGCTAATCGAAAATTGGAAATTACCATATGTTAATACTTATTGATTAAGCTTCTGAACGAGGTAAGTGTTGATAACACTTGTTTACAGATTTCAGCTTCATCTCGGGACCTGGGTTCTCATAGAAATTTTTCGATGTACTTTGGGGCGTAGATTCCAAAAATGCCAATCATTATTTTTTCTTAAGAATCGTTTTCGAGATATCCTCAAAAAACACGTTTTTGGTACTTCTTTCCGTTATTTGATCATATCTTCAAAAATTATTCCAATCTCTTTCCAACGATATACTATTTATGCATGATCAGATAGAACTTGATAGAACAGGCGATGAAAGTTCCAAAAAAGTGAGTTTTTCTGTCTTTTTTAAAAGTCGCTAAATTTCATTTGCTTCGTTTTAAAAAAACTCCAAAAGTTTGTTTTAAAATATTTTTAAGATTTTAAATGTAAGATCATTCCTTTCCGAGAATTTTAACAACCAATTTGCCCAAATCGGACAAAAAATGTAGAAGTTATTTATGAATGAATGATATTATGATATTATGGGATACATAACACAACATTTTTGTTTCGGAACTATTTCGAACATTCTTGAACATGTTTCTGAAACATTTTTGAACATGTTTCTGATGTTTTGTATCTGTATGTGGACTTACCTTTATAGAATAGAAAAAAAATTGTCAAAAAAATTGGAGATTGTTTGTCCGCCATGGGAACACATTTTTAGGACTCGACTTTGGCGCCTTCTGAAAATTGGACAAAAAACGCTGGACGAAGTAAACAATTTTTTTTCTATTCTATAAGGATAACATTATGTCCTTGAAAAAGTTTTATTGTTATATCTAATAAAGAAGCTGAGAAAAACTTAGAAACTTACCTTAAATAAATTATAAAGTATTAAAAAAAAAACAATCGAAATGTGCCTTTTTTTACGTTTTAAATGAGGAATGTACCTTAAGTAACAATTTTGTCGAAAAGAATTGGGTACCTCTTTTTAAAAGCTTAGATTATTTTACGGAATTACCTAAAATTGTAGCCACGGTGTTAGAAATACCGATTAGCAATTCTTTCATGAAAGGGGTGCTATCGATTATGGGAAATATTTGGACACATGAACAAAATCAGTCAGTATAGTGATGTCGGAAATTTATACGAAAATAAATGTGAATATGAAATGTGACGAGTTTCTGAAATTTATAAGCATGCCAGGGCAGTCGGATTTAGTAAAATGTTGTAGACGAAATAACAAGTATTTTTATAAGTTTTCGTAGTAAAGTATTTATTATTGTATAAATATATTTATTTATTTTTCTACGAATATTTTCGGATGTATTTTCTGTATGTTTTTGAAATTATGAATAATTGAAATCCGAGCATAAAATTATTTTATTCAATTTATATGCTTTATACAATCCGGTTGTGAACTTCCGGTTCAATCTTTGGTTTTTATTTTAACGAAATTGAAAATCTCCGGATTTTTTTAAAATTAAATTCAAGTGGTTTTTTCGTCAGGTGAAGGTGGCAATCGTGTTTATGACGCGAGTGATAAAAATCACAGTAACAGAAAATGTATTGCTTTTGTGTGCAGAAAAATGGAAGGATTATTATTAATAGTTATTTAAATTACCAAAACAAGAAAAATGACTTGTTTTGATTCAGTTAATATGAAGGCACGGAGATCACGAATCAGATTCAACTTGATTCGGATTGATTCTGATTAATTGAGATTCTGTTGGTGTGAAGGGACCCTAAAGCGAAACGGGAATCTTAAAAGCGAGAATAGAGAGTCTGTTTTTTTATTCTCTCGATGGTTTGTGCATCGTAGAATAGAGTAAATTTACCCCCATAGACTGTGGTAAATATTCTAGATTTGATATAGAATAAATTTACTCCACTGATGTCCGTTTATTCATGGAGTAGAGCTGTCAAAATTATACTGCAAAATTAAAAAAAAAAACCAAATCCAATTTTCTTAAAGAAATTCCATCATGAAATTAAACAACAAAATTTGGTAATTTTTGCTGTTGTCTTCTTTTATATATTAAAATGTACTAATTACTCTATCTGTTCGCTCATTTTTTTCGCTCGCTCTGCTTGCTCGTTGGAATAGTATGGATTAGTATTAATAGTATGATGGAGTAAAAAATAGCAGTGTAGTAAAAAAATACACGTTTTGTAGTAGAGTTTATTCTACACAGTTGGAAAACAAAAAAAAACAGGATTTTCATCTTATAGCTCGACTCCACTTCATCGAGCTAAAAAAAAAAATAGAGCCAGTGTATAAGAGTTTCACAAAAATGAAACACAAAACTGATCTCCAAAACGGAAATATATACAAGTACTGTCGTAAAATTGTAAGCCGTCCCTTGACATTCGTGTGGGTTCGGTTCCAAAAAAAAACCGCGAAAGTGAAAATACCGCGAATAACTCTTTATTTCTTAAAATCGATCTTTGTAAAATATGATTCTGGATTGGGTGGACTGAATTAAATCCGTGAATAAAAATCCCGTGAATTTCATGGGAGAACTGTACTAAATTTTCATAGCTCAACTAGAATCACTGAATCAAGCTGAATAAATAATTGTGTTTTACAAGGCAGAGAGAGTAAATGTTAAAAATACACTCACGTGTTAATAAATTCTATTGTTTGTGCTTTCAATTGTTCGGCACTGTGTAAATCAGCTAAGATTAAAGTATCAGCGGCTGTTTCAACAGATAGGTTAACGCACAGCGCTTCCTCGCACATAACTTTTAACTTTTCTAATGCATACTAAAAGTAGAATAAAATAGCATAATATAATATCATTTCTAGTCAATTTCTATTTTCTTAGCAATTCTATTCATACCTTATCGGCCGCTGCTAACAAATCATCAGCCATTTTCTCTAAATTCGGTGCTTTCCCAGTATAAATAAATCGCAACATTTCCTTCAAAACTTCGTGATCGACATCGCGGATGTCGACGCGATTCTGTTTACGTTCCTCCATTTCGTGTTCAAACATTGCGGCAAAAACTGGACTACGAGCTGGACGTGGGAAATAATTGTATTTAAACATAAAATTACGAGCTATATAGAAGAAATTATAACATTGAGGCTACCTGCTAATATAGCTTTATGAGCCTGATATTCTCGTGCACCTACCGCTAATGTCACATCATGAAATCGTTCACTTTCAAATAATGTACCTAAATCTTCAGATAATTTACATTCGGGGACTTTAAATTGAATGATATTACTCTGCCCCGATATATTTACACTATCAGCGACAACACTGACTTCACAAAATATTGTTAGTTTATCTTCGGGCAATAGTCCATTCGCCTCGTCTAATAAGAAATCACGTCTGATAAATTTCTTGAATCCCCAATCTTTGCCTTGCACAAAACGATAGGCCCTACAAATATAGATAGTTTTTCTTTTTATTTAAACAGCAAGCACAGAAGTAAACTTTAAAAGTGATATTCGGATAGAACATCTGTACAATATTACCTTTGTGATTCCATGGCTTTGGTCTCCTCTTTTTTTGCATTTAATATGGAAAACTTAAATTTTGCTCGAACTTCTGTTTTATTGCAGGAAACTAATAGTAAATATAATGAAAGGTAATCTTTGCTTTCCTCGTCGAGACCTTTCGGATTTACCCGTAAACACCTGAATATTTAAATTTTCATAGTAATTAATTCTCAATATCACGCCAGCTATAGTTAATAATTACCATTTTAATTTATCATTAGCGCCGGCTGAAAATGTTGATGATTTTAATACTTCCCCCATTTCTTCTCGACAAAAACTAAAATTATTTATCGTCCACATATAACTGAATTTAACAACTTTGACCTGCAAAATATGAAAATGATGATGTTAGAAATTCGGTTGAATTAAAGATTTAGAAAGAGGATCTGTTAAGGAAGGAACAGAATATATAGAAGTATAATTTGTAGGTTTCAAGTAAAAAAAAACATTTACGACAACTGAATATGATATCTAAGAATTATATAATAAAATATTATTATTACTCTAACATGAGACCAACTTTTGAGACATATGACAGAACTCTAAAAAAAAATCCTACGGAAGTTTGACACACCCTACTGGTCAGATATTGGCTCATCCGCTATATATATATATATATCTACCTATATCAGTTTAAATCATATGTAACACCATATGGTGTTTTTATTTTCACGAACAGTTCACGTAACTTTGTCCGATAAAGTTTGTTTGTGATTGCGTATGTATTAGTGAATATGATGGAAGCAAAACGAATAAAAACGTAATAAAAGGAGAAACATTCAATTCTGCCCAAACATATTTCTGAACGAACTGTTGAAGTCAAAAATCTGATGAAGAACGCCCAAGAAACTTTTCGCCGTAATAAATTTCAATTATAGAGTCAACTCGCTAAAGTGATCAATATTTCGCAAAGATCAATGGGCGGAATATTTCACGATGATTACAGATTGATTCTGGGTTACAGACTTTAAAAAATGCATGCCTAACAGCTGCACGCACAAAAGTTAGAAAAGCCAGATAGTGAAAGCCAGGGAGCTCTTAAGCTGGCAAGCAGGCGACGATATAATCTTTTTAACTAAGAGATTTTTATCCCACAAGCACGGAAAAATTAAACATTGGTCAAAACAACCATTTTTGATAGCGCTTTAACAATTTCGTGAAAATGCTTAATTTAAATCAGCAAATAGGTGCTGGTACTAATGTGATAATAGTTAAATTTGCCAATTCCAAGTTGTTGGTTTACTATTATTACATAATTGTTCAAAATAAATAAGCAAATATTAAATATGAATAAGTTTTCATTGGTTGAACAAACAATTTGTCATAGT
>JANTOP010036694.1:0-11061 GCA_027564815.1 Symmerus nobilis | reverse complement strand
GGAATTTCAAAGCTCCCATAGAACTTTTGCCATTTCCAACTATATACTTGTGCGAAGTTAGTTTTTCTGTGCTAACGTAATTAAGAAATAAAAGGAGAAAGAGTATAATTTTAGCTTGCAGCAACATTAAGCCAAGAATAGATACATTAATAGCAGCCGTAGCAGCCAAATAGGCTCATTGCAGTTATTCACTTTTTTTAAATAATTATAAATATAAGCTAAAAAAAACTTATTATTACTTTTCAAAATTAATGTTTTATTTTTACATGTTTCATATAAAATGTGGCTGGGGTACTTAAAAGTCATATAAATAAGTAAAGGGTACTTCCCCCAAAAAGTTTGAGAAACACAGCACTAAGGTACAAAATTTGAAAATTAAAAAAAATGGGACTAGACTGGGTGGTTTTTGATATTTAGGGGTCGCTGATCATAATGCCATCATTAGTTTTTGTCCTACACGTAAATTTTTTGAGTAAATTGAGTAGAAATATGACGATATTTCAATGTATTTTTGCTCGTAATTCAATTTTGTTTTCGATATAATTTTTTCGATTTCGATTTCCATATAATACGCTACGAATTAACCGTGTTATAGGGGGCATACCTGTATATAAATGTATTTCTCGTATGAAATATGATTTAGTTCTTGTTTATAAATAAGTTTGAATTCAATTGATAAAAATTTTAAAGCTTTTTTTTGAAAAAATTCACGTTTTTGGAAGCATTTTTTTTCGAAATGTGATGTGTAGGAGAAAATGATGCCATCGTGTTCAGCATACCTGAATTATCAAAACCCACCTAGTCTGTTCTAATTTTTCTTCTTAGTGTACCACAGTGTTATTATTTTAAAATTTTCCAAACCATAAAATCATACAATATACATTAGGGGTGATCTAAACCAACTTTATTTTTGCGAGGATTTCTTCACCCCCAGATTAAATCTATAGGATATTGGTAATCTTTCCTAGAAAATTTTTTTTTCTCACCCCCACCTTACGTGCGCGTAATGGATTACTTTATTCTGCACTTTTTGTGTTAGGTATTTTTAATTTAAGTATTGTGGCCAAACCAGAGAAGATCTAATTTCGGGAATGAGCTTAATTTTACAAAAATTCAAATTTTCCGCCACATATTTAATAGGAAAATTTTAATTTCACTGGTCTAGTAGTCTGAAAGCAATATTATAGCTCAATTAATTTTTAACTAATTTCAAAAGTGAACACCTTTCTGAATAGGTTATAAAATTTCCTATACATGATATAATAAAAAGAAATATTTTATTCTAGAATAATATTTTAATTGTAATTCGAAAAATGAAAAATAATTAATTATTTTTTTTTGAAACCTTATTCAAAATTCAATGATATTATTTTCCAGTTTTTTTTTCCTTCAGAAGTATATAATTTCTCTAAAAAATTAAGCTCATTCTCGATATTAGATCGTCTCTGGTTTGGCCACAATTCTTAAATTAAAAATACCTTACACAAAAAGTGCAGAAACAAGTAATCCATTTTGCGCAAGTGAGGTGAGCGTGAGAGAAAAAAAATTTTTCTGAGAAAGGTTAGCAAGATCCCATAGATTTAATCTGGGGTTTTGTGATCCTCGCAAAAATATGTTAGTTTTTTCCATGCAGTTCGATCACCCCTAATGTACATATATCTATACTTCTGTATCTCTATTTAATCTATTTACAAATTCAAGTTATAAAATAATATAAAACATATATAAAATGTATAAATTCGAAATATCTTGTCTTCTCTGCAAAACGGACAATTATTTTCTCAATATTTAACTGATTTTCTAATGAATACTACTCATAATTGGCAATCCTATTAATCTTTCCTCGGAATGGCCAAAATTACTCAGAAAGTTCCACTGCCGCCTTTGAATCCGCCAATAGAAATCATAACCTACCCATCTTACCAATCGAGAAAATGTTTAATTTTCGAAAATCTTAACAGAAACAAAACTTTTGTTATTTACCTAGATAATTTACATGGACTACATCTGGTTAGATCTCTTTTAATTAAATTTAACAACAAGCATTTAAAACAAAAATTTTCAGTTTGTCATTAGCTTAATTATATTTGTTTAGATCCGAGCTAAGTGGTAAGATTCTGTATGCTCAAACAGATTAATTAAATAATAAAATACAGGTATCGAAATCATCGGAAAGTTGTTTGGTAAGTGAGGTAAGGTATAAGCCATTCATTATTTGATTATAAAATATTATTTAATTTTCTTATTCTTGCGCTATTATAACAAATAAAATTACCAGCATAAAATGTATTAAATTCAAATCCTAATGTGAAATGTTGAAAGAAAATCTGGAGCCCTAGTTATGACATGTTCGAATTCCAAAAATGATAATTTCCCATCACCATCAACGTCAGCTTCCTCAATCACTTTCTCTGCAACCTGATCATGCTCTTCGGGCGTTAATTCATTTCGTGTTAATCCTCTTAACACACACTTTAAGTCAGACGAACCAAGAAACCCATCCTTATCAAAATCTTAAATGAAAAATTAAATGATATATTAGTTGGAGAAATGTTAGAAAATAAGTAAATAATTACCGTAGATCTTAAAAGCATAAAAAACTTTAATGTCTCTAGGCGCTTGTTCACTGAATACCGATAGGAGATCAAGGAAATCTTCGAAGGTTAAATTTCCTATTCCGTCTCTGGAGAAAACTTCACAAATTCTACGTTTAAATGGATTCTCGCGCAACTCATCTAATTGTTCAATATCTTCGCAGGGTATTTTCACACTTGATGCCTCACCATCTGTCATCTGTTTTGGTACAAGATCTGGTCGCATTGCTCGAAAATGCTTATGAACTCTATAGTCATTTAGAAACAAGTATATCTTACTGATATTGATCTGATTGTTTTTCATCATATTTTACCTTAATATTTCCTTTCGTGTAAAAAATGTACAATCCTATTTATTTATTTTAATGCGAATCAACAATATCCCGTATTATTAGATTAGAAGACAAAATAAAGGGAAACTTATTTTAATTAATTAATTAAGGATAATAAATATTCTCCTTCACCTGATAGTCATCCAATTGTTGATCGGTAAATGTAACCACTTTATTACCCATATTTGCTAGAACACTTTTCTTCGTCTATTAAACGTCCTTATACTGAACAACGAATATACTCAACTAATTTACTACATTAGCTCTACTATGAACAAGATTATTATCCGCGGAACAAATTTTCATTAATCGCAACAGGGGGTTGAAAATTAGGATTGCCAATTGATACTATGTTTCCTTATATAAAACATAATTTAGTGATGGTATGGCAAATTTGTTAACCTTTAATGATAAAACTACACCTACTTTCATGAGGCATACTTCCATTCCACACATAATGAAAATATTTACCAACTAGATTTTTATATATACGAGGAGTGCCCTTTAAAAATGCAAAAAATTTATGAGACTATTTAGTATCCGCAAAAATGATATAACACTATTCATCATCTTTCACCTTTCGGAACATTACTTTTTATGTTGTGTACGTACACGGTATTATACATAAATCCAACAAAAGTTATATTAAAGACAAAATTTTTATTATATCATTCGATATTATACCACAAGGCTTTGTAAGCATTATGGTTTTATGGATAATCTAGGTGTGTCTTCTTTTTAGAAATTACATTTACTCACATAATTTTGCCATTTATTGTTCCGTTGATAAACATAATTTATAATTTAATTACTTGACATATTATTTTTAAAGAATTCGTTGTATGCGGCTACTGAAGATTCGGTTTGTTGAATATATTTTGCGTAGTGGGTCATCGGTTTCGGATCCAAATCCATAATATTTATAGCAATTTGATACACGTTTCCTAATGGTGTGGTTAAAGTTTTCTTTTCAGAATTTACTTTGAAATTGGATTCATTACTGAAATGGGATAATATTTACATAAATATTGGGAAAAGATCAAATTCATTCTAAATATTAAATTCGGATTTATACTAAATAAAGTACTAGACTGACGCTTTCTCTCATCCATAATCAATAAAAGACGATCAAATACAACTAATTTTTCAGATGCTTAGGAAAGACCAATTATACCAATTTCTATCACCCTAGTACCAGCGTCGAGTATTTGTAATAATTTCAGTTGTTACTAATTTTCGGAAACTTAAATATTTATGAATAAAGATAAAATTGGTAGAACACAAAATTAAGGTTTTGAAAGAAATGAAAGTTAATATTGACCAATTTCGGTCATACTGTCAACCAATTGGAACTTATTCCTCACATCCAGCATCTAATTTCTCTTTTAGTATAATTATAATTTAAGCGATAGAGATATTAATTTTCTATTCAGATGTATTTCAGTAAATACAGTTTCCAATTCAGTACTTTTAAAGCATCTATTTATTTATGTTAAAATGTTCACCCATTTGGTATACACTATCATGTATACACTTTTATGAAATTTCATAAAATAATTAAATTAAGAAGCAAATAAAAGGTTCTTCGTTAAACCTCCATATTTCATTGAACTCTTCATATTTCATTGAAAATAGTTCTAAAGTGAAAAAATGGATTTGGTGTTGATCAATATTTGGGGAAATAAATGGTAGGTGATAAAGTGCATAAATCTAAGCAAGGTGGAATATAATATATTTATTAAGGCAAAACGAATGACGAGAATCGTCAATAATACCTAGTGAATCCAATCTCGAGTATCGAGTACCCGGGTACTCGAAAATTTGATTGATTTTTCGATTACTTGATTACCCGGGCAATTGCATTACTACTCGAAAATTTGTATTAATAGTAATTTATATTAAAATAGCAACCACTTTCTATCAATAAAGTGATTCGAATTTTCTTCGAATTTGTTCGTAGTTATCTTTGCATTGTTTCCATTGCCTTTCTCTATTTCTGAGAAGCTGAATAGGCACGTACAAATATAATTAATCTATTAAACTTCAATTGAACATTTGAACAATTTGAACAATTGAGCAAACTTCAATATCAATTTTATTATTTAAAATTCCTTAGTTATTAATACGAGAATTAGATAGAAAAAAGAAAAAATTTCCGCTGTAGATGAACTGCAGAAAACCATACAGTCTGTTATGGCTGTCCCAGAAGTGGGTAGACCATCAGTGTTGGATAATGAAATAAAATTAATCGAAATAAATCGCGGGAAAGGGGGTTTTACATTGAAAAATTGTTCTAAGCCTTGTTTACCATTCAATTAACCTCAACTACTAGTAAAAGAGTATTTTCAGTAGCATCAAGCGTTTTAACTAAGATACGCAACCAGTTAAAAATGGAAACGTTTAATGGCCTTGTTTTCATTAAAAAAAATTTAATTTAAAAAATAAATAATGTTCCTGTTAATGTGCTTTGTTTTTATAAAATTTTTTTGTAACCGGGACTACCCGATTTGTAAAAAATATACGATTATTTGGATTCATTAATAATACCGGTTATCAATCAGATATTTGCGGGATGCGGGATAAAGAATCTAAGATAACCAGACTTTAGTTCGGCAAATTGCAACGATTATGGAGTATGGATGTTAAAGCATAGAAACTAATATACACAGAAACCACTTTTTGTGCGGTCTAATTATTTTTTTCAAATTCTAATTTTGCGATTTTTTTTTTGCACGATTTTCCTTTATGCGGTGAATGAAAACGGATTTTTTTAAATAAAAATGTTCATTAAATACATAATATGAATACAAAAAAATAAGAAATTTACAAATCCTCCACCAAACAAAAAGAGGTTTCTGTGTAACTAAATTTATTTTTCAAGCTATTATACCATACATATTGAACTAGCCGTTTCCGGTCCGCTATTGAAAAATGTTAAATATTCATAGCTATAGAGTAAACGTATAAGTGTTCGAAAGTTACTTCGTACAACGCTTAACCAATAGAATCGAATGACACAATTTGTACGAGCCTATTTAGGCATTTTTTCATAAATGCCCTAAATTACCTAACTCATTACCTGATATTTAATTTTTGAAATGTAATCATTATAGAGCTGTCTAGTGCTGTTGCGGCCAACAAATATTGTTCGATTGGTTTAAGACTACTTAAATCGGATGGATTTCTAATCACTATATTATTAACGTATGAATATTGCTGATTTGATATATCGCTTGATAAATTTAATTGTCCTAACGTCTCCTGTAAAATAATTTAGTAATTCCAAAAATATTTGTGGACAATATTTCAAAACCTTTGCTAAATTTTGAACCGTTAATATTCTATCCAGGACACAATTTTCTGGTAGTACTGTCGAACTTTTACCTATACATGAATCAGTTCTGATAAAAGTTTCCTGAAATAATAAATATTTAATATTGTAGATTTTTTAATTTTATTAATTTAACAAACCTTTTCTTCTGTCAAATCATCGCCTTCAGTTTGAGATTTATTCAACAATGCCTGATAGATTATTTGACAAATTTCATTTAAATTACAATCAAGAGTTGATTCTATTTCGGTTCTACTCTTCTTTTGATCATTATTATTGAACACTGTTTGTCCGTTTTTAAATACTTTTAAATTATTTTGAGGATTATCAAATAAGGCATTTATGGTTGAAAGCATTCGATTTCGTTGCCTGTAAAAGATCAATGTAATTCTTACACAAACATTTGAATCAAATTAATACCCAGAAAATAAGTCAAGTGGACAATATTGACTCAAACGATTTTCTGACCCGCTAGCAATCTGAATTTTATATAAATATATTTTCAAATTATTAATTATGTCGTGAATTATTAATTATAACTACAGTACCTTAGCATACTGCATACAACAAAATCTACATTTCATTTCATCAGCCTTTATTACTTTATTTAGAATCTGAAATAGAAATGGACATTCGGTTGGACTTGGCAACCAACCCTGTTTCGGTTTGATTTCAACAGCGATAGTCTAGTTAATGAGTTTAAATTAAATTATATTATTATGTGAAAATAACAGATTAACTTACAGGATTCCCACTATCGCCGTCGTTCCTAAATTGTGCAGAATCGGGAAATAGTATCCCAAAATTAGTACGAATCTCTTTTGTTAAACGTTTTGCTATAAATTTATTTAAATTAACAATTAAGAAATAAACAACAATAAATAGAGACAATTACCTTGTCTATGAGGTAATAAATTGTTATTGAAATTTCTGAAATCTTTTATATTTAATTGAACTATTTCCGGATCAATAACATACTCCTTACCAAATACTTTAGATATAAAATGCATGTATTTTGTGCATAATTTTAGATAATTCAAATCATTTAAGGCATCTGCAAATTAACCTTATATATAATACTCAATAAAACACACGTGCTTTAATCTTAATTATAAGAAAGGAATCTTACCATTTGATTGTTGGGCTTGGTTAACTAATGACTTTCTTATACGAATCACCATCTTCCCTTTGGCGCAAGATAAAACAATATTCGCATTGCCTTCAGCACGAAATGACCAACATTCAATTAAATCAATAAAATTATAATTATTGTCACAACTCTTTAACTGAGTCTTGATATGGTGGCTCATCTTCAAACAAACTGTTTCGATTTTGATATATGATAACCATTTAGCTGCAATAAGAATTACGTAGTAAGGTAGGTGCATCATAATTATTTAATATATTTTTACATAGTAAAGAAACAACAACACAGTTCACACAATGTGCTACTGAACTCTGACTATACTGTGTGCTGGATAAAACCAAAAATCGAAAATAAAAATGTCAAGGAGGCTTGCTAAGAAAATTGAATTGAAAAGACAGGTCTACACAAATTATTATATCTTCAATATTTTTCAATATCTTCATACCGTTCACGAAAGTCTCTAGAAAGATATTTATAAAAATACACTGAGCATAAAGTTCCGTCCGGGACAATACTGTTCGTAGAATTAATATAAAAGCCATGTATGATGCCTAGCAACTATAAAAAGTAACTGTATAAAAAGTAAAAAATTTTTTTGATTTTTGTACAGTGTGGTAATATAATTATAAATTTTTCGATTTTCAAACAGGAGAATTATATTCAGATTTCTTTGAATTTTATCAAAAATAGTCTAATGTCCCATTTAAAAGCTTAAGCTATTAGGCCATTCTCAAGTTACATATGACCGAATCCATAACTCCATTCATTTACGTTCATTTCGTCGAGAAAGATATCTCAGAAGTTATCTAGAATAATCGGAAGTTTTTCTAACTTTTACTCCACTTTTCACGACTATGACTGACTTTTCTTCTTTTCCTGATTATTTTCCTAACTTTCCACATTTGTAATTCGCTCAATTTCCTAAATTTTTCCCGTATATTTCTTATCTTATTTTTCCAGTCATCTACGGCCCATTTCCAAAATTTTTTGATTTTTGAATTTTTTTCCGACATTTCGTCTACTTTTTTTAATGGATTGTCAACATTTCTTCTCCCATTTTCCTCGACTTTATTCTGACTTCTGATCGAACTTTACTTCTTCTTTCATTTAAAATAAAAATCATACAGATCGGATGATTCTATTGTCGAAATTGAAGCAGATTTTATTGTCGAATCGAATCGACTCAACTTAGCATCATCCCACCGCAGAATTCGATATTTTTATTTGATTTAATATTTTATTTTCTAACCAGATAGGTTCTCCTATAATTTAAAATTATAATCATATAAATTGCAAGAAGGATACCTTAAGACAGGACATTTCTTTCCGGTTGGTTTCCTACCCCATTAATTTCTCGCTAATTTGCAAACAAAATTCAAAACTCGATTTTCTCGGCTACGAAACCTACCTAATTTACATTTTATTTAGAAATGGGGGGACGTTCTGGTTTAATTAAAAGTATAAATCAAACAAATCGGAGAGGGGAATCCTTAGATACGGAATTTCGTTCTTAAATTTTCAATCCAAATACCAAACCCGATTTTCTGTAGTCTATAATCGGGTGTAAAATTCAGCTACTTATTAAGAACGGCTGATGCTGCTAATGTTAGTCTACCTGAAGCAGAGAATTTTCTAAAGCTCCCAAAAGTAGGTAAATTAGGGTTATGTAGGGTTATATTATACAAAAAAAAATCAAGAAAAGCAGTGAAAAAAACCAGGACAATACTATATTAAAATCAGCTAAAAACTAAGAGCAAATCTACCATGCAAAAACAAAACCAACTTGACTCAATTTTCTCACATTTTGGGAAATTAGGTTATAAGTTTAACTTGCAAATTTGAATACAGAATTTTAATGTAAGTATAATGGAAATATTTTCGAGGAGATACTTTCTTTTGCTTTCATTAATTTTCTGAGATGGTAAAAAGTAGATAGGTAGTTCACGGACACTTTTAAGAGCGCCTAACAAAAAATCTAAAAGGATAGAAAGATAAAAATATATGTAAATTTCAAAAACGTATCCTCCGATAAAAGGACCTAACTTGAGTTACACTGTTCTGTTATTTGACGGTAGAAATTAGGAATAATTCGGAAAAAACGATACACGTAGAAAGTCTGTAAAATTTCAGATAAAATGAAGAAAAATCTTAAATCTATCCTAAACTTGGACACGTTGGTGTTAACAAAGATATTTCGAGAATTTATTTATATAAATTTTCAAATATATTTGGAAAGGTTTAACACCAAATTCTCTGATTTAAACGAAATTTACTGATTTTCGTATACTTCCTCAATTTTAATAAAATCTTCAGATTTTGATAAATTTTTCGAATTTTAATCGATTTGTTCAATAATGATAATCGATTATTGGAAAATTAATGACAGATACCATATTTTAATATACCATTTTAAAGAATATAGCTACAAATACAAAGAAAATACATTACCGAAATGAAAAAATGCCCCGATGGAGCAATATATAGTTTTAGTGAAGGTCTAACGTTCAAATTACTTCAATCGCTGCCGGCGATGTCGAGTTAATTTTTGTTTTTTATGTACAAAAAAGTCTAAATCAAAAAAGGAAAGCTTCATTTTGGATAATTTAAGGGATATTTTTATCATTTATTGATGTTGCAAATTGAAATTCTTAATTTCCATTCCCAACCTTGAATTAAGGTTCGCAATCCCTGGTTGATCATCCCTTATTCTTATTCAAAATCATAAAAGTAGACAAATTAGAATATTTAGTCTACCCAGTTTTTTTTTCGATCAACAAATGTCCACATCTGTAAATTCCATCTCGTAAAGAAAATCCGTTAAGACTACTATTTTTCTTACCCTTAAATAATAATAACAAATAAAATCACATATTATTACAATACAAAATATCAGAATCTATGTTTACATAACAATCGTAAATAATTTCTTCCCTTTTTTATATTAGAAATAATAAAATAAATAATTTAAACCCAAATTCCATTCTAATGGGCTTATTCAGAATCTCTGTTAAGTTAGTGTTAATGGTAATTACTAATTAATTACCATAATTCACATCAAATGATATTCTGTGAGGTATCTGTTATGTTATAGTTTGTCATATTTATCCATATATTTAACACAGCGATACGACGACTGTGTTAACGGAAATTTGATTCGAAAAGTATATAAATAGAAATAATAAAATATTTTTCTTCATTCATTTTCATTTTCATTTTTCCACTAATTAATAATAATATGGTGTAAGTATTAGTTATATTTAATATTAATTGTTTATTAAAAATATTAAATTATATAACCAATATTCTAGATCCTAAGATCCATCATATTGTAAAACTGTTCTGAGATCACTCCAGGACTCAACTAATCTATTCGCTTTGATGGAATTCTAATTTAAGAAACAATTCCATTGGCCAAACAATTTAGTTCGAAAATTAATTAAAATTGACGAACAAAGATCAATAAGAATCCCATTCCTTTTAGTATTTATTACATGTCATTTTGTATAAATAAAATATCTATCGTTTGTTTGAATTTTTTCTCCTACAAAATTACCCATTAGGAAATCTCTTCGTAAAAGTCACCGATAAGCTCATAGAATTCACCAACACAATGCCAGAAATACGAAAGTTTACTGTTTTACACAAAAGTTATGAATT